>JAJONR010001844.1:0-117697 GCA_029582245.1 Solanum etuberosum | reverse complement strand
CACATGTGGAAGAGTAATGACTCATTTATCTACAACTTCTCGTATATAATGACAATCCACTTCGATGTGTTTGGTCCTCTCATGAAAAACTGGATTAGTAGCAATCTGAATAGCACTTGTATTGTCAGCGTGGAGAGGAGTAGGATGAGATTGAGGAAATCCAAGTTCAGCAAGTAATCCACGAAGCCATACAACCTCGGAGCAAGCAGTAGACATGGATCGATATTCAGCCTCTGTTGAAGATTTTGACACACGATCTTGCTTTTTACTCTTCCAAAATATCAATGACTCTCCAAGAAACATGCACCAACCAGAGACTGAACGACGAGTATCAGGACATCCCGCCCAATCAGAATCACTAAAAGCATTAACACGAATAGGAGAACCACTTAAAAAGAACAATCCACGAGTAGATGTTCCTAGAAGATACCGAATGATGCAACGAACAACCACCAAGTGGAGATGACGGGGATCTTGCATAAATTGACTAACTTGTTGAACTGCAAAAGAGATATCAGGCCGAGTAATAGTAAGGTAATTTAGACTCCCAACTAATTGTCGAAATATATTTGGATCAGGAAGAAGATCGCCTTCCTCACGACGATACTTCACATTCAACTCCAATGGAGTATCTACGGAAGAGGAATCTTGAAGACCATCCAAATAATTCAGATCCTGAGTATATTTGTGTTGGTTTAGAAACACACCTGAAGCAACATTATGAACTTCCAAACCTAAAAAATAAGTAAGAGTACCAAGATCTTTCATATGAAAAGAATCTTTAAGCTGCTGTTGGAGGCTAGTGATTAGTGAAGAATCAGTTCCTGTGATAATAATGTCATCTACATACACCAAAGAAGAACACAACCTGTAGATGTTTTCCGAAGAAACAAAGATGAGTCATATTTGCTCTACTCAAAAGAAAATTGTAGCAAAGTAGACCGAAACTTATCAAACCAAGCTCTTGGAGCTTGTTTTAATCCATACAAAGACCGCTTCAACTTGCATACATCTGATGTTGGCGATGAGAACAAACCAGGTAGAGGTTTCATATAAATATCTTCTTTAAGATTACCATGAAAAAAAGCATTTTTGACATCCATTTGATAAAGAGACCAGTTTTGTGAAGCAGCAATGGCAATAATAGTTCGCACCGTAGTCATTTTGGCTACGGGCGCAAAAGTCTCCTCATAGTCCACCCCATACTCTTGTCTATTACCAAGAACAACCAATCGAGCTTTGTACCGATCAAGAGTTCCATCAGAATGAAGTTTGATTGAATAAACCCATTTACATCCAATAGGGCGGACATTTGAAGGACATGAAACAATGTCCCATGTGTCATTTTCTTTAAGAGCCAAAAGTTTTTCCTCCATTGCTTTCTACCAACATTCATGCTTGGAAGCTTGTGAGTAACAAAATGGAACAGATATGTTGGATAAAGTAGAGGAAAAGCCATACCAATTGGGAGTACGAGATACTCTGGTAGATCGCCGAGTAGGCTCAAGAGGACCAAATCTTGAAGAATTCTCATATTCTAGTTGTGGTACAGTTTCAGGCGGCGGATCAGTGTCGGGATAGGATAAAGTTGGCCGACGTCGTTCATACATAAATCCAGATTTGAACCTCTTAAAAGAAGATGATAAATCCTCAAAAGTAGGAAGAAGAGGAGAAGCAAAAGATAAATCTACAATCGTAGGAAAGAAATACGGATTCTCAAAGAAAACAACATTTTTAAAAATACGAAATTTGTGAGAACATGGATCATAGCAAATAAAACCTTTTTGTGAAGTACTATAACCAATAAAAGCACATTCATTAGACTGTACAGAAAGTTTATTACGCTGCGAAGGAGGCAAATGCACAAAACAAACACAACCAAATGTATGAAAATCACTATAGTTAGGATTTTGGTGATAAAGATGAAAATATGGAGACTCAAGATTTAGCACTTTCGATGGAAATCTATTAATTAAATAGACAGCAGTAGACAAAGTTTTCACCCGATATTTAGATGGTACAGAGGACTCAATCAATAAAGTACGAGTGACATCTAAAAGATGGCGATTTTTTCGTTCAACAACTCCATTTTGTTGTGGTGTATATGGGCAAGAGTGTTGTGAGATAATTCCTTTGTCAAGCAAGAATTTTTTGAATTCATAAGACATATATTCTCCACCAGAATCAGATCTTAATAATTTGATGCATGTAGAAAATTGAGTCTCAATGTAAGCCAAAAATGTCTTGAACATGGAAAATACCTCAGATTTGGATCGAAGAAAATACACTCATGTAAACCGACTATAATCATCTATGAATGTCACAATGTATTTGAAATGAGCATGAGAAATAATTGGTGAAATGCCCCAAACATCACTATGAATGACATCAAAATACTTTGTAGCACGACTACCAAAATTAGAAAAACGAAGATTTTTACTTTTGCCTAATTTACAAGTAGAACAATCAATGGAAGCAACTGAAAATTGATTTTTATTTCCCAATAAACCAGAATTTGATAAATGAGACAACACAATAGAATTTGGATGTTCTAGACGCTTATGCCAAACCTCAGTCTTACTAGTAGTATAACTACAAGCAAAAGATAGAACAGGAGGAATGGAAAAGTGTATAGGAAACAATCGTCCAACTTTAGGCCCCTTCGCGATTATCGTCCCCGACACCTGATCCTGTACAAGACAACCATTACGAGAAAAATTCACATCACAATTGTTATCTACCAATTGTCGAACTGAAATAAGACTAGTTGAGAGTTTGGTGAAACAAAAACATTCTTGAAAGTTGGAGTAATGTCCCCAACCTTGGTAATGGTAAATTACTACCATTGGCAATCTGTATTTGTGATGGACCTTGATACTTACGAATATTTTTTAGGATGCTCGTCGAGTTGGTCATATGATTGGAAGCACCTGAATCAACAATCCAAAAATTAGATGTAACATCATTACCTTGTAATCCCAATGCTGAAAAGGCTGACACGATCATTTGTTGTACCATTTCAGGAGTAAGAACTTGTCCTGAAGATGAATTATCATTAGTGGAACCATTTATCCCAGCTTGAAAAACATTGATCCTACAATTTTGAGGGCGCATGAGACACTCTTTGATAATGTGTCCTTGTTGTTTATAATAATTACAAAACTTCTTGCTACAATTGCTAGCAATATGACCATATTCCTTGCAACTGTAGCATTGAGTTCTACTCATATCCCTACCATTTCCTTTACCTTGAGCAGCAAATGCAACAGTGACATCATTTTCTTTTTTGAAAGCATTTTGTGTGACAAGACGTTGCTCTTCACAAAGTAATTCCCTAAAGCAAACATCCAAAGAGGGAGACAGGTCACGATTCATCAAGTTAGAGCGAACACTCTCAAAGTCGGAGCGTAATTTCATCAAAAATTGGTCTCGCTTGCTTTGCTCATGAACTGCCTGAATCACTGATAGAGATTCAGTAGGTATTTTGGCATAGACAATATCTGTAAATTCAGCCCATAAGTTCTGAAATCCAGAAAAATAATCCTGAACAGAAAGACCTCCTTGAGAGTAATTAGCAATTTCATACTCTAACTGAAAGCGTCTTGCACTATTATCTTGGTTGTAAACCTTTTGTAAGTAATTCCACATGGCCTTAGCTGTCTTGTAAGGCCTGAGATTAAGAACAAAAAGAGGGTCAATTGACCCTAGAATCCATGTCATCACCCGAGCATCTTTAATCTTTCATTTACCTAGCTTTGTTGCATCGGTAGGAGCAGGATCGCTTCCATCTATATGGCCCCATAGTTCTTTGCCGGTGACAAACAACTAAAACTGAAACTCCCAAGAAGAATATTTTTTTCCAGTGAAACGAACACTGAAGAATTCAAAGTGATGTGAATTCATGCTTTTGAATAGCGATGAAAACTACAAAGACTCAAGAAAGCAACCAGAACGACCAAGAACAAAATTCTCAGGTGGTAGGACTGATTGTCAATGAACAGTCAACCAAAATCCAAGATTTTCAAAAAAAAATTAGAAGGAACCACAGATGACTCTATGAAACAAGACAGCCAAGAGAATGCTCTAATACCATGTCAATTTTCTGCTGAATGCCTCTCAAAGTGAGAGAGTCTTTCCATTATATAGAGAAAATAAAGAGTACACATCCCTAAAGATCCGTCATTCCTATCCTTAAAGATCAGCTATTCTATCTCTACAAATCTGATATTCAATCTCTCTAAATCTGCCTTGCTATCCCTCCAAATCAGCTATTCTATCACAATATTTATTCCTTTGATTCTACAACAAATGTATATGATCATGCTAATTTATATCACTATATAATTACATTAATATATACAATCATTTAGTTGTCCATCATGCTAACATTTGACACAGTTAAAGGTAAGTTAAACAATTTAGAATTCACCTGTTGATTGTGATACAATTTTTGTGCATAACTATTATATTGTTGAATGCAATAAGATTCCATACATTAACCAAATCGAACAGAAGCAAGTTTGATCGAATGTAAGTACAAACTTCGTAAAACAATGACTAGTGTTTACACAATTATAAATTTTCAATGTTTTTCTCAGTTGTAACTTAGTATTAAACTACATTTATGTTAGAGTACACTGTGTGTTTTTCAGTTGAATAAGCAAGGGATGTTTTTGTCCAACGGTCGTATAGTCGAAGTTAGATAGTGAAATATGTGTTATAGTGAGTTCCCAACTCTTATAATATCTTACCTTTTCACTTTAACAGAGACAGATTCTGATGCAGTTCCTTCTATGGGAAAGTTTTCGGAGGAAGATTGAGGGAAGTGTTAAGGTTTATGATGCATCACCCTTGTGTAACTTGTTTTTGTTTGTTGTTCTTCCTGTTCTAGTTTTTAGTAAAAAGGGTGGATTTTATCATCAAAACTTCTTGAGAAAACTAAAAAAATACAGTATATCCTGTAATAATGGTTTGAGATTTTATTATTCAAATTTTGGCCTGTGTGAAGGGTTATCTGAAGATTTTTGCACATATTGTTTCAAAGAGGTATTATTTGTTAACATTCTTCTATCTATTTATACCTTTGAGCATTACAATCTCTTTGGAATTCTTAGACTTTCAGTTGACTGTATCTCATTGAGTTACAAGTGGTGATTCTAACTTTAAAAACTTCTCAAGAAGATTAAAACTAGAATATATAGAAGTCTGTATTAATGGGGCGAAGTGTGCGGGGTAACTGTGTAAACCATAGCCTTAGTGTATACAAATTTGTAAGCTTAGCCACTTCCCAACCAACTGCAGGCATACGCGACTGAAGTTGCAAAAACCCGCGTCTGAAGTTTTACATTCAAATTTCTAAGATTTGCTATCCTGAGGAAGGGAGATTGGCATTAGGGGAATGGAGGAAATCAGTTCCACCTTCTCGTAACTGCAATTTTTGGTGGGATAATTGGTTTGGTATTGGGGCCATTGCTAATCTTGTTCCTCATAACCATTCTTATTCCAGAAACATTGTTAGTGACTGATGATGCATAGTTACTGCGGTACGATGCTTCGTTTTGATGATTTGACAAACTTTCCAAGGAACCAGATGAGGGACCAGATACGCACCAGGCTGATCTGTTGTGTGATTGAAATGCTCATTCAAGGGAGAATACTCATTCAGGGGAAATTGTCTCTCAGAGAGATCTTATTTCATAGGGAAACTAATGAGGGACCTAGTACACACCAGGACGACCCGTACGAGTTAACCCTCACAGTTGTCCACAGTTGTAAACTCGCTGTCACTGTTGGAGAAATGCAGCACTGCAGAAAAGTGTTGTAGTCCCCCTCTCTTGTAGTCCCCCTCTCTTGTCAAATGGTCAAGACTTTCACTTCTCTCATCTTCTATATGTATTCAACATACCAAGAGATTAAAACTTGAGTTTTGCGAAATAAAAATATTCATATTCTCTCTGCAAAGCTACCCAGGTGCTCCAACAACCGAAGAATCTGTTCATTACAACTGATTTCATCTTATGTTCTAGGTTGTTGAGTCTGTCGTTTGCTGTAACATTGTAAACCTACTCCTCTCATGAGAAGCTTGTGTAGGTATTTTATATTCTCTCTTATCTTACGGATTTGAGTTGTGGGCAAGAGTTAGCCATTGTTATGTTGTGGGCTAGAGTTAGCCGTTGTAGTGTTGTCGGCTAGAGTTAGCCGTGGTTGTAGTTTGGTGGGCTAGAGTTAGCCTTTGTTGTCTTTACAATGGAGTTATTGTACAGAGTGCTTACAATAAAGTTATTGTAAGGGTGAAGGATTAACAGTTTAATTCCTAGGTTGCAAGAGGTTGTAATCTGAAGCTTTGCTTGTGTTTTTAGTGAAGTTGTTGAAGAAATCTTACATGGTAGGTTGCGGCTTTTCCTTCCTTGAGCAAGAAGGTTTCCACGTAAATATCGTGTATTTTTACCTGATGTTACATTGATTGTTTGCATTCTTTTCTTAGCTGTTTCCAGTCAAGGATCTGGTCCCTTGACTTGTGGTGGACTGACATAAGCCATCTTTGACTTCATGAGAGATGGTGAATGGGATATTGCATCAGTGCCTTTGTTATTTCTGTCAAATCCAACAGTAACAATATGGTAAAGTTCTGACTACAAGCCTTATGCAACATGCTAGGCTTCACAGATCTAGAGCTGGAGTTGGACTCTCAGATTTGTCACCGAAATGATCCAAGACATGTTCACTAGCAATTATAAACTAAAGAATGTGATTGATAAGAATCTGGATAAACTGAGCTCGGTTAATGCAACTATCTCTCATTGCTTCAGAGAGGCAAATCAAGTTGCGGATTGTCTAGCAAAACATGCCTCCCATCATTATATTGGAACTCACTTTGACTCGTTTCATGCACTGCCTACAGATGCCAAAGGCTCTTTCCAGTTGCATTGTATATATTCCTACTCTTTCTTTTTTGTGTTTGACTGTATAGGTTAACCAGTCAAAGTGTTATAGATTGAGGTAAGGCCTAGTCAAAGTGTTGACGCTAAGTTGGAGGTTTGGAGCTCTGATCTTGGGAGTCTAAAGTGTTCAAGTTGAGTAGAACCAAAACAGAATACCTGGAGTGCAAGTTCAGTGACGTGAGGAGCTGATAATAGTGCTAATACACCCTTGATTCTGTTTGTTAGGACTTCAGTGACAATCTTGTAGAATATAGTGCAACATGCTATAGGTCTATAGACAATACACTTTGTCTGGATGGTTGTAGGGTTATAACATTACCACTGAATGCCTTAAGCAGCTTCCAAGAGTGAGAGAATTCCTTTACAACCCCCCAGTTCCTTGAAAAAAAACTCAATAGGATTAGCCATCCATCCTTAGGTAGGGATGCATATTGGTCCGTTCGATTTTGAAGTTTATCAATTTGACTTATTAGCCATTTTTTGTAGATATGTTAAACCATTATCTAACCATTAAGATATCGGTTATAGGCTAATCAATATTGATCGTTATCGGTTTAATCGTTCACTACAAGAAAATGGTGAATTACATGGAGATTTTCTTGGAGATTAGTATGAAAATTTGCAGGAAAATAAGTTTCTTGCGGATTTTCATACTAATCCCTAGGAAAATCCCCATGTAATTCACACTTTTCCTGTAGTGGTTAAGATTACACACAAAAAAATATATTGAAAATTACTTAGAAACAAGGTGACAAACCAAATAAATCATGCACATGAATTGACAAATTGCATTTTGCTCAAAAGCAAACACAGACATAAAATTGATAAAATGAGATTAAGAAGAAGAAAAAAATTATTTCCTACTTATTTATTAGTCAAGCTATTTTTAAAAGAAAAAAAAAATAAGATTCTTAAAAGGTAGTAATATTTTTATTAAGAATAAAATATGTTTAAAAGGAAAAAAATATTATATTTATTAGAAATAAAATGGGTTTAAAATGCATGTTCATGTATTATGACTATTTTCTATCAGAAGTACTTTCCCTTTAAATGTATATGAATACTACTCTAAATTAATCGAATCAATAAATCTCGAAATGATTGAACTAAAGACAAATATGTTGAAAGAGAATATTCGAACAATTGTTAGCCAAATTGAGTTGGATCTCAAGAGGAAACAACAGAACCACACACACCTCAGCAGCACATCCAAAATCAAGAAAATATTTTGGTAGAAAGTGGAAAGTTCAGATTTTTTTACCCCATTTGGAATTTCAATTTCATCGTATCTGAAAAAGAAAAGAAAAAACTATATGAGCGCTCTGGTTTCTCTTTGCAGTGTTCCTTCTTATGTACAAAACAAACAATTTTACTCAACAAACAATCTTTCCAAGATTGCTACAGTAGTTCCTCAGATGTCCTTGTCTTCATCAATTTCTAACCAACACGAAAGGTAACTCCTTTTTTTATTTTTCTTGTTAGTATTGAATTGTATGATTACTCTGTCTAAAAGCTTAATTTGTTAGAAATGCACATTGTAATGGGTAGTGAGGTCAGAGGCGGAGCCATGATTTGTAGTTTATGGGTTCTGAATTCTAATCATTTTAAGTTAGTAGGTTCTAAATTGATAATTTGTACATATTTAATGAATTTTTAAGATAAATAGAGGGTTTGAACCAAAGCTAGTGGATTCGGCCGAATCTGTAGCTGGCACTTCTCTGTGTGAGGTCACAATTCACCCAATACGATCATTTGGGGTGAATAAGATTTGGGGACAGGATGTGGGTTAAATTCCTGTCAATGTCTGAGATGTTCAGTTGACTCCCTCCCCTTATGTGGGGTCACGACCCATATGAGTGAGTAGAAAAGGGAGGGGAAAGAGGCGTTGGTGAACGTCGTAATTAGTGAACCAGTGTAAGATTTGCTGCCCGACAGTATGGGGTACTGATGGAACTTAAACCTAGGAGCTCTAAATGTTCTGATATTACATTGAATTGTGTTACCACTTTATCTAAAAGGCTAGACTGTTTGAGATATTACATATATTTTGAACCAAGAAGTTTTTGTTGTAGACTTTAGAGGAGAGAAAAGAGGCATTAGTCAGGGGAGGAAGGCCAACCGAGCGAAGCTCTTTTTTTTTTTGGTTGTGTCATGAAGTAAAATTGTATCGTATGTTAGTTTGAGAGGTTGGCGAGCTACTACGATCTATAGATTTTCCATCTATATCCAATCCTAACGAGAATAGAAACGAGTCGCTTCCTGCCTGTCTTGTAGTCGTAGTCTTGTAGTTCATGTAGCCGTTGGCCTTCCTACACGAATGAATCTGCCATATGCCTCCTTGTTTGGGAAGAAGCCAAGCCGATAGCGAAGAGAAGACCTTTCGGAACCAATTTGCAGTATCATACTGCATATTTTTTTGACAATTTCTGCAACTTGTGTCTAGTTATATTTATTGCAATATGTTGTGTCTTACCAAATTGAGTTTGTAGTACATCATCTAGCATCTATATGAAGAATTAGAACTTCTTCGTCTAGCATATATATATAGAGAGAGAGAGAGAGAAAAGTGGATTTTCTGTATGGCATTGCTTCACTTACTAATTGTCCATTTTCCTTGAAGCAGTAAATGTTTATTGCCTGTTGATGCTCCATTGAAAGCGATATTATTTGATATTGATGGAACGTTATGTGATTCGGATCCTATACACTACTATGCCTTTCGAGAAATGCTTCAAGAGGTAGTTTGCCTTCTCCTTCTGCTACAATCAGTTCCAACTCTGTACAATGAAATCGAGTAGATAGTTTTTCATTTAACTAAAAGTTTTCATTTCAAACAGATAGGTTTCAATGGTGGAGCACCTATAAGTGAGGAATTCTTCATAAAGAATATTAGCGGTATGCACAATGATGAACTCTGTCATGTACTCTTCCCGGATTGGGATTTCGAAAGAGCTATCAAATTTATGGATGATAAGGAAGGCATGTTTAGAAGGTAAGCTACTGCATCATCCTCAACTAGTTCAATCAAACTGAAGTATATATATAAAGGGTAGCCCAGTGCATAAAGCATCTCACGTTAGCAGGGTCCACAGAAGGGTGCACCCCAAGGGTGCAATGTAGACAGCCTAACATAATGCAAGTGGCTGCTTCCATGGCTCGAACCTGTGACCGATAGATCACATGGAGACAACTTTACAATTGTTCCAAGGCTTCCCTCCAAACTGAAGTATATATATGTCATAACAATTAGCATCAGATTTCCCAGTATATGACCGATAAATAGCATGATTCAGATCAGAATCTGTCTCAATTGCATAACTTGGCGTGCTAGGCCGATATATACGAGTTCTATTTTCTTTTACTTGAATAAGGTAGACTCGCTTGCTATAATGTTTTGAAACCAATCATAACAACATTTCTGTGAAAATCCACAGAATTGCATCAGAACAGCTAAAACCATTGAATGGGCTTGAGGAGGTATGCAAATGGATTGAGGACCACGGTCTGAAACGAGCAGCTGTTACTAATGCTCCAAGACCGAACGCTGAGCTGATAATCTCAATGCTAGGCCTTTCAGATTTCTTTGAACTACTTATCATCGGAAGTGAATGTGAACGAGCAAAACCTTTTCCAGACCCTTACTTGAAGGCTCTTCAAGAACTAGGAGTATCTCCTAAGCACGTGTTTGTTTTTGAGGTTTGGAGTACACATAAAAGTCTTATGATAAACGTGCATAAACGAAAACTGTTGGAAAACAACAATATGTTTTAACTTTTTGTTGTTTCTTTTTCCACTTGAACAGGATTCTATTTCTGGAATAAAAGCTGGAGTTGCAGCTGGAATGCCGGTTGTAGGTTTAGGTCTAAGGAACCCCGAAAAATTACTATCAGAGGCCGGGGCAACATTTGTTATCAAGGATTTCAACGATTCGAAGTTATGGACAGCTCTAGAAGAATTGGAAACAAATATTCATGCATGAAAGATCAAAACATGAGTCGGAAACTGGTGATGTACAAATCTATCATTATCTTTAGTACGATCTGGCTTCACACCTCTCACCTATCGGAACACCAATACAATCTTGAAAGCTGAAGTAGGTTTGTTATATGATCAGCATAAAGGTTGTTCATTTCCTTAAACTAATTTGATTGAACATCTAAACAAACTTCAAAGTGGTTTGTTAGATGTCCACTATGATCTATCCATTTTTATGTGATGCTCTTTCTTTTTAAGTTTGTTCCAAATAGACCGACACATTTCTATACTTAAGTATATTGGTACTTTTTGTATGTGTCAAAAGTCTTTCTTTCTTAAACACCGTGCAATGTTGTCGTATATAATGAAAAGAATAGAGTTCTTTTTCTTATTCTAGTTGAGCATTTTTATAGCAAAATTATTAGGCATAATATATAAATAGACACTCAAACTTAGCCTCAACTGATAAGTAAACACTCTAACTTTGAGTATGCACATCTAGACATCTAAATTCGTCTATACTGTGAAATTGAACACTCCAACCGAATAGATCATCTAAACATGTCCAAAATTTATGGACCGTATCGGGTATTCAAGAGACACAGTTGGGACGAGATGGAGACATAAATCTAAGCCAAAAAAATAAAAATCGTATTCCTATATCATATATTTTGGTTGCAACAGACTTAAATTCACTTATCATTTCATTTGATTTGGAGAGTTGCTCAACTAACTTGTTAAAAAGAAATTATTATTATTATATTTAGAAAAACAAAAATGATATAAAATTTTGAAACAAATCTTATTTTTGCTGTGTTTGATATTTGTATTGGGATGTCAATTATATTGAGTCTAATTTGCACTGCATAAGGTTATTTAAAAGAAATATTTTTTATTAAGAAAATAATTTAGACTTGAACCCGAAATTTCTAATTAAAAGCAAAATTTTTTTTATCCATTTCATCATAACACTCGATAGGGTTACCCTCCTAATCTAGAAATATGTGCTCGTCATGAAGAGATTATTCGTAGAATATGAGAAGATTATATTAAACAATAACTAGTTACTACCGTTGATGTTAATTATTTTTTTGCACTGATGGATCTTCATAATTATGTGCAGTTTGATGAATTGTAGTAGCTGGTAATTGTGTTATTAGTATTTTTTAAAAAAAAAAATATATTGTGTTATGATTTTCAAATAATGTATAATCTAGTTCATTATTAAAATGATAATTTTGTGCCAAATTTATGGGTATTTTTAGAACTTATAGGTATAAATCATGTTTCATGTAGTGTTTTTCTAAATTTTTTTAAAAAGTGAAATATATTTTTAAAAACTATGACCAAATACATGTTAAAACTTCATTCAAATCCGATTTTACGGAAATATTCAGAAATTTATGACTAAATGCTAGCTTAACCATGGATAACCTGATCGATTAGTAAATCCCTCTTTGATGTGATTGTATATTAACTAAAAATAATATTACTTTTCTGTGATGGTATTTTGATTGGATATGAAATTCATGAATAAGAGAAAGATTTTTAAAATTTATGGTATAAATAAATCATAAATATTTATATGATTATAAATCATATTATTAAGGATAAAATAAAAAAATTAAAGATTAATTATTTTAAAAAAAATATCATTAGTTTTTTAACTAATTAAAAAGAAAATAATATCATATATAAATTGGAACATAACAAATACTAATATTTAGCTCAATTACTTAAAAGAAGTCTAAAACAAAAAACATCAAATTAGTGTTTGTCCCGCTATTACAAGACTTTTTATTTGGAAAAAAAGAGAAGTTCTCAACCAAGTATTTTTCGTATTAGCTATCATATTTTTGACTATCTTGAAGCTAAAATCTATTAGATTAATGCAATATTTTAAAATTATAATTTAGATATTCAAAAATCATATAAAAATGCTATTATAAGTTATGATTCTTCTCATCTTAATATTGTAACATTTTTTAAAATAATGATCAAAGTTCACATAATTTGAAAGAGATGAACTAACAAGCTTGGTAACTTAATTCAGTATTACCTAAAAAAAAAATATGGTTATTGACGGGGGCGGATTTGTTGGGCTAATTTTGATGCACGTGAACCTATGATCTCTTTGCAGAGCTAAATATTTTATGTGCTTAGAAACACACCTAAACTATCCTATTTTTTTGAGTTTCATACCTAAATTATTGAGAGTGTTAGTTTCATACCTAAACTATCAGTTATTAGTTTGAGAAACACACATCAGTGGTGTGTGTAACACACTCTCTCTTTTATTTGAAAAAACCTTAACATATGACATTCCACATGAATAAAATATTCCACCTTGACAAAAATTAAATAATAAACTATTTATATTAATTAAAAATTAAATATTAAAGTATTACTATCCCCAAAAAAAATATTTTTTTTTTTAAAAAATTAAATTTATTTTTCTTACCCCACTCCATCACGTCCTCCCGTAACCCCCTTCCTCCAGCCCCCCTCCCCCCACAATCCGCTGTCCTTTTATTTTTTTTAAATTTCTTTTATAATATATATTTTTTAAAATTAGAAGCGGAGGGTTAGGTGGAGTGGGTAGAATTTTTTTTTTAAAAAAATAAATAATATTTGAAGCGAGGAGGGGGGGAGATGAAGTAAAAAAAAATTATATACTTTTATAAAAGAAATTGAAATTAAAAAAATGGAGGGGGGGGGGGTACGGTGAGAGGAAGTGATGGAGTGGGGTAAGAAAAATATTTTACATTTTATTTTATGAAAAAATATTATTTTCTTGGGATAATAATTTTTTAATCTTTAATTTTAACTAATACTTAATTTATTTAATTTTTGTCAAGATTGAATGTTTTGTCCATGTGGAGTATGATGTGACTTTTTTTAAAAAAAGTAAAAGAGAGTGTATTACACAGATCATGATAAGAGTGTTATAAATGAGATAGACGTGTTTCTCAAACTAATAAGTGTATGAAACGAACACTCACAATAGTTTAGGTATGAACTCAAAAGAAAGGTATAATTTAGGTGTGTTTTTGACAGTTATCTCTATTTTTTAAATTGGTATATTAATATTATCTACTTGCACTCATACTCTAAGAAGGTTGAACGGGTGCACTTTGTAGAATGTTAAGTTATTTATCTAAAAATATATAGATCAATTCCCACTTTATATAGTTTTCTCCTTTTATTAAGTGGTACACCCATATTCTAAAAATCATAAATTCATCTCTGATTATTTAGGTTGATTGCTCTACCCCATAAATAACCATAAATTAGTGTCTGTTCTATTATAGTATGCTGGATCGTTAAGTCATGTCATCTACCATTCAAATGGATATAAATAGTGATGCTATATTTGCATGTGTGTAGGACTAATACGCAAAGTTTAATAAGTACCATAAGTATATCTTTAACACGCCCTCATGTGCATGCTTAATTCTTTTTACCAGCTAATAGTTGAAAGGTGAGTTGTGCATATTCCCTACGTAATCAATTGTGGTGCGTAATAGTTTAAGGACATTTTTTATCCTATATATACTACTCCTATATATTCACCATGCCATTTAGCAACCCACAACAAAGATTAGCAAATACTAACAATAGTTTATCATCATCATATATACATATATTTGCTACAGCCATAACACACAGAATTGTTAATGGAGGCCAAGAAAAACACCATTAGTGTACTTATGTTACCATGGCTAGCCCATGGTCACATAAATCCATACCTAGAGCTAGCCAAGAAGCTTGCAAATAGAAACTTCCACATTTACATTTGTTCCACTCCTGTATGTCTAAGTTCAATCAAGAAAAAAGTTACAGAGGAGTATTCTCAGTCAATAGATTTAGTTGAGTTTCATCTTCCATCATTGCCAAATCTTCCTCCTCATTACCACACTACCAATGGCCTTCCACCCCATCTCATGACAACTCTCAAAAATACTTTTGAAATGAGCACTCCAAACTTTTCTAGGATATTACAAACTCTACAGCCAGACTTGGTCATTTATGACTTCAATCTGCCATGGGCTGCTGACTGCGCCTCCTCTGTTAACATTCCTGCTGTGCAGTTCCTCACTTTTAGCGCAGCCGTGATTGCTTTGGGCATCCACGTGTATGATAGGCCAGAAGAAATGTTCCCCTTTCCTGAATTTTACCTGCAAGAACAAGAAATACTTTCATTGAAGAATACTGTCCCTGGTTGGAAGTTCCCATTTGATGAGGGTCTTAGGCGATCACAGGACATTGTTCTGATGAAAACTTGCAGAGATTTTGAAGGGAAATATATGGATTATCTTTCAAGTTTAGTCTCCAAGAAAATAGTCCCAGTTGGTACACTAGTTCAAGAATCCACCAACAAAGAGGACAGTGAGGAGATCATGCAATGGCTTGACAAGAAACATAGAGGTTCAACTGTGTTTGTATCATTTGGGAGTGAGTATTTTCTATCAGAGGAAGCAATTCATGAAGTAGCTCAAGGACTAGAGCTTAGCAAAGTGAACTTCGTTTGGGTCATCAGGTTTCCACAAGGTGAAAGAATTAACATTCGAGATGCATTACCGGAAGGGTTTCTTGAACGGGTAGGAGAAAGAGGAATAATTATTGAAGGATGGGCTCCTCAAGCAACAATTCTTCAACACACAAGCATTGGAGGGTTCGTGAGCCACTGTGGATGGAGTTCTTTCATGGAAAGTATGAAATGTGGTGTGCCCATAATTGCCATGCCTATGCAGGCTGACCAACCAATGAACGCTAAGCTTGTAGAATATATCGGGATGGGAATGGAGGTAGTGAGGGACGAGAAAGGGAAACTACAAAGTGAAGAGATTGCAAAGGCGATAAGGAAGGTGGTAGTGGAGAAAGGTGGGGAAGCGATGAGGAAGAAAGCTAAGGAACTGAGTGAATATATGAATGCAAAAGGGGATGAAGAGATAGATGGTGTGGTGGAAGAGCTGTTGGCACTTTGTAACAACAAATGATCAGCAATAAAATTTAAGAGTTATGACCATTACTCCATGAATGTAATTTAACTGGTTGTATTTACAGATCATTTATCATTTTTTCTGTTTTATCATGGTTTTCTCCAAAATGCATCATACTATTAAGAGTATACCTATACCTTACATGTACCTTCCCGATCTTTTCAACTACCAGTGTAGGACTTCGTTAGCACACCCAACAATCTCCCATCGAACCAAGTCCATGTGGCCCATTACAACAATCCACAGTTCTCCTTGAACTAAGTTCACATGGCCCATTACCATGATTGATAGGGCAATTTTTAAGATAAACTATCTGCTACCCACATGACTGACCATTTATGGTCACCGAGGCCCAGAACTAGCTTCTACTTGTGCGTGTGTGTCTCAAAGCTACCTTTGGCATGGTAAAGTTAACAAATCGAGCCCCACGGCATCACTCCACCATCTCCATAATCATATTTTCAAATCATTGGTTCTGATATTAGTTAATGGACTAAAATAGATGAAAGATATTCTTAACATGGTGTGATATTGTCTGCTACAGGCCAATCCCACACGGTTTTCTCTGAAAAGTTTGACAGTAGTAAGAGTATATCTACACCTTATATGTAGCTTACCCATCTTTTCAACTACCAAGATAGGATTTGTTTGCACATTCAACAACCAGGTTTATATAAACCCTTTTACTTCCTAGATGGATAAACAACTTGTTCCAGACAAGAATAAAGACTGAAATGCCACTGTTGCATTTAATTTCCCTCGAAATGACAAAATAGCAAAACTTGCAAATTTAACACATGGAAGGATCAATTACCTTATGGATCGATACATAAAGGAGCTTTCACCAACTTGATCTATGATAACACCTCACTTCTTCTTGCATCCTAGAAAAGTTTATCTTAGTGTGTTTCTCCATTTTCTTGCAAACAATGGATAGATGCTAATACCCTCCTTCCAAGGAAGTTTGTGCATCAGTTTGAAAAATGAAAATGGAAGAGAATGATCTGTACACAGAAGGCATTCATGGATCAACACATTGAGCACTAAATTTTCAAGGTGAAATGCTAGTCATGAGAAAATGTGATGAATTGTAATAAATTTAGAGCAATTACTAGAAAAGGATGCCAAATGTGTTCATTTACAGCAGCTCTAATAGTTTTAAAATTTTCAATTTGGTCTTTAGTACCACAACCTAGAAGAACAGAAGTACTTCCATTAGACAACTCATGTAGGAACCATCTCTGTCATCTATCCAATCCATACATCAGTCTTTGTTGTGAGTAAAATGATGCAAGTACTACATTGGCTTGTTGGAAATGCCCACGGCTTGTCCCAAGAGGATAGACTTCCCTTGGCCATACCCAAGTTGTGGTTAACACACAAGAAATCATTTTGCCCACAAAGCATAATGTTGTCTCATCTAAGCCTCTGATCCATCAGGAAATTTATATGAACTGGTCCAGCATCAAAACTTCAATGTTGTCTCCTGAAGATGAATACAGATATATCTTTTCACAAGTGATGACATGATTGCATTCTCTTGTGTTGGGGCTTTTCTGGTCTTCAAGTCATTTTTAACCTCTCAAAATTGCGATCTTGATAGTATATGATTAACATGAGTACAGTTTGCAAAGATGACAAATGTTCCCAAGGAATCATAACTTGATATTCTCAGTTGTTGAAAAAGAATCTAGTAAGCTGCATTTCCCTATCCAGCAAAGCCAATATTGTACTTATTTCCTGTGTGTGTGGATGCCACTTGTCTCCTGAAACAAACATATGAAATTCTGTTCCAACCTGAATCCAACTGCATCCAGGTCTCTTCCTAAGACCCTTTTTCTTCATCAAATCCCTCAGTTTTGAGACTTCATCCCATCTTCCAGTTGTTGCATATGCATTCGAAAGTGACACATAGTGTCCTGAATTATCCGGTTCCATCTTAATTAAACAATTAGCTATGTGCTCCTCGAGTTCTGTCTCTCTGAGTTCTCTACAAGCCACAAGCAGTGATTCAAAAACATTTGCATCAGGTTTGAAAGGCATTCTCTGAATGAGCTGCATAGCTTCATCGAGATCACCACACCTAGAGAGAAGAGTGATCATACAACCATAATGTTCCACTCTTGGCTTCATATGATACACAGAGAGCATGTCATAAAAAATGTCTAAGCCTTCTTTTACCAGTCCAGCATGACAACAAGAGGATAGCACACTGGTGAAGGTTATGCTGTCTGGTTCCACGCCTTCCTTGCACAGACGTTTGAACAATGCAAGTGCTTCAATAGCACGGCCATGTAAAGCATAACCAGATATCATAGCATTATACAAGGCCAACTCCTTTTCTGGAATCAAATCAAAAATGCATTTTGCACAATTTAGACTTCCACATTTAGTATACATATCAACTAATGAAGTTGCTACTGGAAGAGATAATGGAATCTTTTGCCTTAAAATGTATCCATGAATGGCTCTTCCGTCGTGCAGTGACGCCATATTTGTAGAAGCTGAGAGGGCGGCAACAATACTTGCACTATTTGGTCGATACCCTGCTTGAACCAGTTGTTTAAAATATGTAAGTGCCTCACTGTTGTGACCATTTTGTGATAGACCACTGATAAGAGTAGTATAAGTAACCGTGTTAGGGTCTAAACCAACAGTTTTCATTTGTGTAAACATGTCTATGGCCTCATTTATCTGTCCATTTCTTAAGAATCCAAGAATTACAGAATTCCAAGATATGGTATTTTGTTGTAAACCATAAAGCTGCATCTGGTAAAATAATCTTAATGACTCACCACTCAAACCCACTTCTGCATAAGCAGCCAATAATGTATTCCACAAGACTAGATCTTTCTCCATTGTGTAGTCAAAAACCCGTCTTGCATCTGGGATTTTCTCACATTTGGAGTACATATTTATAATACCACTTGCTACAACTATGTCATTCTCAAAATTGTTTCTGATACAAAAACAATGCCCTTCTCTGCCAAGTTTCAAATCTCTTAATTCTGCTGAGGCAGATAATATTGTTGATAGTGTCACGGAGTCAAACCTAAAACCTTTTAATCTCATCCAACGGGACAAGTTGAGAGCCTTGTCAATTTTACCAGATTGTACATAACAAGACATTAGCAAGTTCCATGTTACTACATCTTTCTCAAACAGCCTATCAAATATTAGCTCAGCATCATTAACCAAACCAACTTTAGCATAAAAGTTTATAAGTGAGCTTCCCAATATGTTATTCAAATCTAATCCACTCACGATAGATATAGCATGGCCTTGCTTACCTTCTTGTAGAGCACATAAATTGGCTGAAGCCGAAAGAAAACTCGACAGAGTTACATGAGTTGGTTTAATTTCTTCAGTTCTCATATCATAGAAGACTCCAATAGCTTCCTCGTTGAATCCATTTTGCATATAACTCACGATAAGCGAATTCCATGCAACTACATTTCTTTCACACATACAATCAAACGCCTTCCGTGCATCATCCAAAACCCCACATTTCCCATACATGTCAATAAGACTACTAGCCACGAATACACAATCTTCATAACTTAATTTCAAGACATGCCCATGTACACATTTCCCAAATTCAACAAAATTCAAAGCACCACAAGCTTTCAACACATTTGGGAGAACAAAATTGTCACCAAGAATCCCATTTTCAAGCATTTCAATGTATTTCAACAAAGCTTCTTTAGACAAATTCATCCTACAATGTAGTCCAATAATTGCAGCCCAAGAAAACACATTCTGTTTTCTCAGTCTGCAAAACAAATGATTGGAAACATCAAAAACATCACATTTTGCATAAAAAATCACAAGCTTTGTCTCAATGTATTCATTCTTGGCAAAAAAATCACCCCTTTTTAGAATCTTGGCATGAATTTGCTTACCCAATTTCTGGTTTCTTTCATAGACACAGCCTTGGAGGAGTTCACCATAGAACTCAGGTCCAACATATAAATTCCCATACTCCATTTCCTTAAGAAAGTCCACAGCTTCTTGAAGTTTACCCTCTTTGCATAGAGACCCAAGGAGCTTGAAGTAGTGAGATTTATTGAGAAATTTTTCGTTTGTGCCATCCTCTTGGTATGATATGAAATGGGTCTGTGGAAATTTCTGATATGATTTGGGTTTACAGGTGCCGGGGGAAGGGGTGGGAGGATTAAAGGTTGGGTTGATGGGCAGTGAAGCCATGCTTAATTGTATAGTTTGAAGAGGAATAGTGTAATATGGATATGGTGTGATCATTTTGGCCTTACAAACAAGCTTGGGTGTTGGGTCATTTTACCATTTACACAAAAAATACAAATTTCTTTTGTTTTCCCTCACTTTTATCATTTTTTTTTCTTTTTTTTATTTATTATTATTATTATTATTATTATTATTATTATTATTATTATTATTATTATTATTATTATTATTATTATTATCATTATTATTATTATTATTATTATATACACACACTATGTGAAAAATTGAACCCTCATTAATAAAGGGGAAAAGGACAAATATACCCCCCAAACTATCATAAATAGTAAGCAGATACCCTCCGTCATATTTTTGGGACATTGGTGCCCCTGCTGTCCAAAAACTAGAGCATATATGCCCTTCACTCTAACGGAAGACTAAATAGGGACATGTGGCACAATTTTATCCGTCGATCTGATATTTAATAAATGTCGGGTCGGTGGATAAGATTATGACACGTGTATGTCTGTCAATATAAAGGGTATATATTCTCTAGTTTTGGATGGTAGGGGCGCCAATGTCCCAAAAGTATGATGGAGGGTATCTGCATACCATTTACGATAGTTCGGGGTATATTTTTCCTTTTTCCCTTTTAAAAATGGGTGTACGGGAAGGAAATTACTAGGAAGGAAATTGAACCCTCAGCAATAGAGTGAAAATTCAGATAGCCAATCATTTGAGTTATTAAAATTTGTCTTCCTCTCACTTTTATCGGCTGAGATCATTTCTCTTTGTATGTTTAGCTTAGAAAATTTATTACTTTCCCCGTACCATATTAATTGTCAAGGTTATTAAAACGATTGTCTCAAAAGGTTAACAAGGCAATAAAAATAGACTTTTTGTTTATGCTTTATTGTATCGATCAACAGCGGAATACTATTTATGAGTTAGTCATAAATAGATTTTTTGGTCACTCTTTTGATATGGAGGCTTACTATTAGGTGGGGCTAACATAATCAATAAACTCACCCAAACAGCAACAGACACAAATTTGCAAATTATACAGAATTACTGAAACCTGATAAATTAACATGTTCAAGTAGATATTATCACCATACCTTCTTTTCTTTCTCCTCTTCCCTAGCTCCTAAACAAATATAATTACATGTCTTTCTATAACATTAAGATGAAATTAATTATTTTTTGGAAAAAAAATCACAAAATATTATACCACTAAATTACTTTATGCAGCGATATTTTTAATTATTACATATCATATCTGAGTTTAAAGTGAGAAACAATATCTTGCTTAAAACTGCTTAAATTTTTCATCACTCGCTCCACTATCTTCCTCTCTGTATTTATGTTTCACAATTCAATTTTAAATATCATACATGTAGCTAATGCACAAGTATATATGTGTATCTATGTTTTTTTGTTTTTTTCTATACCTATATATATTTGTTTCATTGCATAAATGTATCCATTTTTATTACCATACATGTTACATGTAGAGTATCATACACGCATGTATATTTGTGCTTTGGTTAGCCTAGAATCACATGTTTCCTATGTAATTCTTATTAATATCAAATATATACTAATACATTCAACAAATAATCTAATATCAAATATGTACTAATTTATCCAAACAATGTATCTGATCATGAATTCATATTTAGAAAGAGAAGAAGAATGAGGAAGGGGAGGAGGAGGGGAAGAGGGGGAGAAGGAGAAGCATGAGGATGAAGTGAGTCTACATATTCTTGTAGATTTGTTGGAGATATCGATGGAATAAGGTGATGGTGGTGATGATTGTTTAAATTTGATGAAATTCATCTAAGATACTTTACTGGTGAAAATGTGAAGAAGAAGATTCACGATCGATAAGAGATTGAGAGTAAAAAGAGGGAGATGAAGCCAGGGAGGGGGGACAATAAATTTGTTATTCCTATATTCCAAACACGATAAGATACGTAAATGGCAGAACTCATTGGTAAATTCTTAATGTTTATATCATTTTGCGCTTAAACATTTCAAGTGAGACTTGTACATTTAACATATATCATTTTAAGCACTTTTCGACATGGATGAGTGTAATACACAGGAAGGTCTATTAAAAGGGACAAACAAGTTAGTCAATTAGATTGGAGTCCTTCAAGTTTTAAATATTGGGTAGAAGTAACAAATAAATAAATAATATTAATTAGGTTAAAAGATGCTTTCTCAATAGTCCCAAACTTTTAACTTTTACATGTTTGCCTCTGTATTTTTTACCTTAAAATATCTAAAATTTTACCAAAATAGACAAAAAAAAAGGTGCTCTTTCACAACTCCATCTTCTTCCCATCGATCCTCTTCAACCGCAGGTATACTTGTTATTCCTTTCTTCTTTTTCTTTTTCTTCTTTTTCTTTTTCTTCTTCTTCTTCTTCTTCCTTTATCTGCAAAAATATGTGCTTTTATTGATGAGAAGATCTATCAAGAAAAATTTATGAAAAAAGAATATCAAAATATATATGTTTTGAGTTTTTTTGTATTGCATTTGTTTTGTTTGAGCTTTGAATAAACTAAAAAGAGCATTATTGATAAGTATGAAAATTACTTTGTGTCCATTCTTAAGCTGCGTTTAGTGAACCTAAAGTGATTGTTTCAGTCAACAACTTTCGTAGTTGTCCGGACAACTACCGAAGTTGTTTATTGAAATAATTAAATATATATGTATGTTGATGTCCAACAATAGTCCTTAGTTGTCCGGCGATAGTAGAAGTTGAACCAACAACTGGTGCAGTTGTTCGACAACTGTGTTCTGTTGTTGGTCAATTGAAGAATTATAAAAATTTCTAAAGCTACTAAAATTTTCTTACTATTGTTGATAGTTGTGGAACAACGAAATAGGTGTAAAAACAAGTATTAAATATTCTTTAGCGATTTCAAAGTTGTTTGATGAATGTCTCACTAGTTGAAATATTGTGTGATGTCTTCAGGTATTGTGTTCATCTATGAAAGATCAAATAATAATAGCAGTTGATTTACATGGTGAATGGGTAGAGAATCCTACTCATTATATTTGGCGATCAAAGGGTCGAGAAATAGTACCAATAAAGATAAGTGAGAATGTTACGTATAATGAGTTGGTTGAGATCATTATTTCTAGGTTTTAGTTAAATTGTGATAAAGATGATCTCTCTATTACTTACATGCTTGGCTTCATTGAAAAGCAAAAAGGAGCTCCTTCTAGGATAAGGGATGATCGTGATTTACAATATTTTTTGGATGATCAAAGTAGGCCCATTTTAAGAATATTTGTGGTTGACAAGATAACAGAGACAACAAATTCAGTTGCAAATGATGAAGAACATCCTGTTGCTATTGATATTCCTATAAACGAGGACGCTTCTCAATATTTTATACCAACACAAGGCAACCACATGGATGATGACGGCACAGATTTTTATAAAGGTAAAATTTTCAAGGACAAGCGAGAATTAACTAAATTGTTGAAGCTTTCTTCTGTGAAGAAAGATCAAAGACTCAAATTACTGAAGAGTTCTAAAGATGTGTATTGTGCTAGATGTGTAGATCAAAATTGTGATCGGTGGTTGCGAGCAACAAAACTTCAAGTTATAATAGATTTGAAATTAAACAATACCGCAACATTCACTCATGTGGGGCACAACATCTTACAAATCATCATCCACATGCTTCAGCGGAGGTCGTCGCAGAATACATGCTACCTAGTTTCTTGAATGGAAAAGGTCCCTCCACAAAAGATATAAAAATTATTGTTCAAGTAGATTTGGGCTGCAAGATTAGCTACTGAAAGTGTCTAAAAAGCAGTGAAATTGCAAAGGCTATGATAAGAGGGACACTGGAGCCTGGATATGCAGTTTTAGATGGTTATCGTCATATGCTTATGACTGTAAATGAAGGACGCAAGACATCGTTGAAGCTTGATGACAAGGGAAGGTTCAAATATTTTTTTTGTATCGTATGAAGCTTGGATTAGAGGGTTTGTGCATATGAGAAAAGTATTAGTTGTTGATGGTACATTTTTAAGAAATCGTTACGATGGAGTTTTGTTGTCTGCTGTCTCACAGGATACAGAAAATCATATTTTTTCTGTTGCATTTTGTGTAGTAGATAAGGAGTGTGATGCTGCATATGAGTATTATTATTTTTTTTAGAAACTGTTAGACATAGTCCCTGATACTTCAGAGTTGTGCATAATTTCTGATAGACATCCAAGCATAGAAAAAGTGTTATCAAAGTTTTACTCTGAAGCGCACCACAGATGTTGCACGAGGCATCTTGGTGAGAATGCTCGTAAAAAAATTTATTGTGGAGATTTTCTTGGACATTATTATCATGCAACAAAAGCATATCAGAGATATGTGTTCCGTGATCATTTTGAACAAATCAGAATTATCAATGCGGAAGTCGCGGATTATCTTGAAAATGTTGGATTTCACAAATAGAGTAGAGTATATTTTTCAGGAAACGGGTAAATTTTCATACTAGTTTAAACATAAATATAGCCGGTCCCCAACAATTGTTGTAGTTGTTGAAACAATTATTATAGTTGTTGGGACAACTTTATAGTTGTTGAAATAAATTTCACGGTTGTTTCAGCAACTGCAGTAGTTGAGGGACATTAGAATAGTTGTTCCAAATTTGCAATCATTATTTAAAATTAACAATACTTTGTATTTTAATTTCTTGATATTTTCAATTTTTATATTTTAGGTATGATGAATTGACTTCAAATATTGTGGAGTCTGTTAATGCAATGTTCAATGAAGCAAGAGAATATCCCATTACCCTGTTGAATGGTATAAGTAAAACATGGTCAGAAAAATTTTATGAGAGACGAATGGCATATGTCAAGTTAAAAACCACTTTTGTCCCTTCAGCTGAAATTAAAATAATGGCTAACAAGAATCTGAAAAATAAGTTATTGGTTCATCAAATTGATGAAGATACCTTCAGCGTCACCGCGGACAATGGGATCGCAATGGTCCATCTTCAAAGCAAAATGTGTTCGTGTCGAGAGTTTGATTTGGACAAAATACCCTGTCAACACGCTATGACAGCGCTCAGGCATAAATTTGGAGATGAATATGGCAAAATGATTTACAAGTTTTCCTCTTCATATTATAAGGTAGAGTCGTAAATACTTGCATATGCAGATTCAATTTATCCGGTGCCAGCTGAAGAATTTTGAAATCTTTCTTTGAAAATTTTAGGGAGAGTAATACCTCAACCTGAAAAGAAAACTAAATCGGAAAGAAAACGGATGAAACGGGTACCTATTATAGGAGAATTTGTTTCAAAGAAGAGAAATAAATGTTCTTTATGCAAAAGATTTGACCACAAAAAAATCACATGTCCTACCAGATCAAATGGAGTTGCATAAACAAGTAAGAGTGTAGTTTCATGACTTTTTATGAAAAATGAGCTTAAAATTCCTGTAAAGTTTTCAATTAAAAAATAAGGGACAAGTGGGTCCCACTTTTTTTTTCTCTATTTTCTGGTTTTTAATATTAATAAAAAAGGATTAAGCTACTAATTTTAAAAACTTAAGGACTTAAAATAGCATTTTTAAAATTGTGATAAAAACTTAAAGACTAAATTGTATATCCCCATTAGTTTTTCAAGAGTTTCTTTTCAGTTAAAACACGACCAAACAGGGAGGAAGAAGGGATGAAAATTCGGGAAAAAATTTCAAACTTTTTGCTTCTTCTTCAACTTCAAAATCATTCAACTTTTTTTATTGTGTTTTCATCCTGATACAAAGTAAATTTTCTTCTCTTTTCTATTTTAAAGTATTAAAACTAGGGTTTCATAAAGAAGAAAATCATTATCATCTATCAATGATATTTTTTTATTATTTTGCATTGCATTTATTCCGTTTGAAGTTTAAATTAACTCAAAAGAGTTTTTTAGTCCGTATAAAATTATTTTATGTTAATGAATTTAGTAAATCCAATTTAATTGTTTCAGCCAACAACTTTTGTAGTTGTCTGGACAACTACTGAAGTTATTTATAGAAATAATTAGGCATATCTTTCAGATACAAAATGGTCCAACAACTGGATGTAGTTATCAGACGACTAGATAAGTTGTTCCTACAACTACGACAGTTGTTGGACAACTGTGTTCAGTTGTTGATCAATTGATTAATTGTAGGACAAATAATATAATTATTGATGTTTAATGTACTACAATTACACATTTTCTACTGGTCCTATTAAGTTAATTTTATACTATTTATTAATTTTTAACTATTTTAGTGTAGATATAATGCGTCAATATAAGAGGAAGAGAATTGAAACATCTTCACCCAATCCAGATGCTGGAGAAAATGCTGAGAGCTTAACTGCTGCTAAATAAAGAGGTACTGCAACACTTCAAAGTAGTGAGAGCAGCAATGACCTATTAGGAGAAGAAAAAAGTGATGAAAATAGCGGCAAGCAATCTAGTGAGATGGAAAAAAGTAGTAAGAGCAGCAGTGACCTATTAGGTGGAGAAAAAAGTAATGAGAATAGCAACAAAAATTCAAGCGAAAAAGAAAAAGATGATGAGAGTGATGGAGATAAATTAATTAGAGAGGAAAAAAGTAATGAAAGTGATGGAGATAAATCTAGTGGAGAAGAAAAAAGTGATGAAAGTGAAAGTGAGCAATCAGATGAAAAAAAAGAAGAAGGTATTGAATCCTCTCCAGATTATGTCAAAATAATTTCCAATGGTACGTATAAATTTAAGACTCACTTGAATGTGTCTGAGTCTTATGATTCTAGAATTAATGCCAGAGTCGATTTTGGAGTTCAATTTGTTGAGTTTAGAAAAATTCTAATCGCACAAAATATTGTAAATGATTTTAAAAACTCTTGCTTTGGTCACTTTTTGAAGTTGGATAAAGATATAGCAGTACAACTTCCAATGAAGTTAGTACATGGTCTTAATCTTCGTCGTATATTTTCTGAAAAGAAAAAAGAGGTTTGAATTGATTATAATGGTTTGCCAATTTGGTTTGGCATTAATGAATTCGCTATTATGACTGGACTTCGATGCATTCTCTTCCTCCTCTAAGTCGGCAATTAGCGAAAATTGAAAAAAAGGTTAAATTTTGGTTGATAAAGAAGGTGAAATTCGCTATTATGACTGGACTTTTGCCAACAGTTGTTCCAAATTTGCAATCATTATTTAAAATCAACAATACTTTGTATTTTAGTTTCTTGATATTTTTCAATTTTTATATTTCAGGTATGATGTATTGACTTCAAATATTGCGGAGTCTGTTAATGCAATGTTCAATGAAGCAAGAAAAATTTTCATTACTGCCCTGTTGAATGATATAAGTAAAAGATGGTCAGAAAAATTTTATGAGAGACGAATGGCATATGCCAAGTTAAAAATCACTTTTGTCCCTTCAGCTGAAATCAAAATAATGGCTAACAAGAATCTGGGAAATAAGTTATTGGTTCATCAAATTGATGAAGATACCTTCAGCGTCACAGCGGACAATGGGATCGCAATGGTCCATCTTCAAAGCAAAATGTGTCCGTGTAAAGAGTTTGAACCAAAATTTCACCTTCTTTTTCAATTTTCGCTAATTGCTGACTCAGAGGAGGAAGAGAATGACATCGAAGTCCATTCATAATAGTGAATTCATTAATGCCAAAATAAATTGGCAAACCATTATAATCAATCCAAACCTCTTTTTTCTTTTCAGAAAATATACGACAAAGATTAAGACCATGTACTAACTTCATTGGAAGTTGTACTGCTGCATCTTTATCCAACTTCAAAAAGTGACCAAAGCAAGATTTTTTTAAATCATTTTCAATATTTTGTGCGATTAGAATCTTTCTAAACTCAACAAATTGAACTTCAAAACGACTCTCGCATTATTTCTAGAATCATAAGATCCAGACACATTCAAGTGAATCTCAAATTTATACGTACCATTGGAAATGATTTTAACATAATCTGGAGAGGATTCAATACCTTCTTCTTCTTTTTCAACTGATTGCTCACTTTCACTTTCATCACTTTTTTCTTCTCCACTAGATTTATCTCCATCACTTTCATTACTTTTTTCCTCTCTAATTAATTTATCTCCATCACTCTCATCATCTTTTTCTTTTTCGCTTGAATTTTTGTTGCTATTCTCATTACTTTTTTCTTCACCTAATAGGTCACTGCTGCTCGTACTATTTTTTTCCATCTCATTAGATTGTTTGCCGCTATTTTCATCACTTTTTTCTTCTCCTAATAGGTCACTGCTGCTCTTACTACTTTGAAGTGTTGCAGTACCTCTTTTTTTAGCAGCAATGAAGCTCTCAGCATTTTCTCCAGCATCTGGATTGGATGAAGATGTTCTAATTTTGTTCCTCTTATATTAACGCATTATATCTATACTAAAATAGTTTTAAAAAATTAGTAAATAGTGTAAAATTAACTTAATAGGATCATTAGAAAATGTGTAATTGTAGTACATTAAACATCAATAATTATATTATTTGTCCTACAACTAATCAATTGGTCAACAACTGAACATTGTCCAATAACTGTCGTAGTTGTGGGAACAACTTATGTAGTCGTCTGACAACTACATGCAGTTGTTGGACCATTTTGTATCTGAAAAATATGCCTAATTATTCCTATAAAAAACTTCAGTAGTTGTCCAGACAACTACGAAAGTTGTTGGCTGAAACAACTAAATTGGATTCACTAAATTCATTAACACAAAATAATTTTATACGGACTAAAATGCTCTTTTGAGTTAATTTTAACTTCAAACAGAATAAATGCAATGCAAAATAACAACAACAAAAAAAATCATAGATAGATGATAATGATTTTCTTCTTTATGAAACCCTAGTTTTAATATTTTGAAATAGAAAAGAGAAGAAAATTTACCTTGTATGATCAGGAAGAAAACACAATAGAAAAAGTTGAATGATTTTGAAGTTGAAGAAGCAAAAAGTTTGAAAAAATTTCCCAAATTTCCGTCCCTTCGTCCTCCCCGTCTGGTCGTGTTCTAACTGAAAAGAAACTCTTCAAAAACTAATGGGGATATACAATTTAATCTTTAAGTTTTTATCACAATTTTAAAAATGTTATTTTAAGTCCTTAAGTTTTTAAAATTAATAGTTTAGTCCTTTTTTATTTATATTAAAAACGAGAAAATAGAGAGAGAAAAAAAGGGGGACCCACTTGTCCTTTTTTTTAATTGAAAACTTAACAGGCTTTTTAAGCTCATTTTTCCGTAATACAACCTCAAAATAAGCATGTGAAAATTTATTTAGCCAATTTTTATTATTTTTTTCTCTTTTTTTCTTCCCCATTTTTTCAGCCATTACCTCCCATTATTTCCCAAACTTGAATTCCTTAACGAGTACTTTTCAAACTATATATCTCTCTTATTTTTTTAAAAATCATTTGAAATTTCTTTCCATATCACTTGTAACAATATCTCATATGTCAGGCGGTTCGAAAAATAAAATATTAATGTGTGAACTAGAGTACAAAGTACAAACTCCAAAGAATTAAATTTAAAAAAATTAGGCAGTTTGCGCCAATAGGAATCAAACCCACAAACTGAAGATAGCATTCGCAGCCCAAGTTACACAATCTAGTACCACTGGTTATCCCTCTTCTTTGGTTCAAAATTAGTATATATACAAAAATATTAAGAATCTATCCTATATATATAGTGTAATATTTTGCCGAGGGGGTTGACACCCATGTAGGTCCGCCCCCGTAAGCTCCATAAATTTACAATGAAATGACTCGTCCTTCCAATTCGGTTACTTTAACTAAAGAGACCACTGAAGCTAAAATTTGAATCGAAAAATTCAACCTCCATTAATGAAGTTTAAGATTGGAGAAGACGACTATGGTGGGGTGGGGTAGTGATCACCACGCACCTTAATTCACAAAGTTTATCCCGTTTTGTTTAGTAGTAATAATTTTTTGAAAAAACGATGTGAATACTAGTCATCCCTTTATTGTACAAGTCAAATTGAGTACACAGAACTATCAGAACTTCACAAACACTTGTACACAACATCTACATCACAGGCAATTTATAGTACATTTGTGCATCGACAGCCCATAAGACTACATCATCTGCGTTGACGAAGCTCAAAATCAGAATTGGAAGGAGAAGGGGATTTATTCACTTTTACAGACAACCAACTTATGGACTACTCAATAAAACCTATAATATCAAGAAGTCATCAGCCAATCAAATGTTGAAGAATGGGATATTACTGGATGTTAAATTTAACATGATCCCATCATGTCACAAAATGTCCATGATCGTATTTGATCTATCACGCCCTTGCTGATGTTGCGAGAAACATGAAAAGATGAAGCTTTGCAAGCAGCTATAGATGATCAATCTTTCTTGTAAACCAGTGTTGGATAATCCGGACTCCACATATTGTTCTCCACGAACTCAGATATTTGTGCCTGCAATAGAGTTCCACCAATTAAAGTAACCAAGTTTTGAAATAATATTAATGTAGGCAATTACTACAACCAACAGAACAAACTACTCGAATGATCAAAAAAGGTTTAGGTTTTCCTAAGTGGTAGTGCAATAACATTCTGAGAAGCTACAACAGGTATCGCATCAGCGGGAAACCTTGAGAAATGATGGAACATGGTAATCCTAAAAAAGGAGAGCCAAACCAGTTTCAAGATCTATCAATCTGAATGGATGAAGGAGAGAGAGTGCATTAGGAGGGCTACCTTGTTATTTCAATTTCTCTCAGGAAGTAAGAAACAAAGTAGCACCTACAATAATGAGCATACGGCTGGAAGAGGATATTTTTTATGATGATTATGCTAGCTAAACAGTTATTTGTTCATTTTCTAGAATTATAAAAGATGTAAATTATAAGAGAGTTGTCAAGATCCCATTATGGTATTACACTTTAGCCAGCTTCTAAATATTGAGGTGATCTTCTGCCAAAGGCATTTCTGTAAATATACAGAATGACCTTTTATGAAGCAGGTAATATGTGCAATAGCTCGTCGAACATATCTCTGCAGTGTAGCGTACTAGTGAGTTCTAGCTTCATGCTCGAGTCTCTTTTTTGCAGATTCTTTTAATGTCCCCATGAGAGTCACATCATCTGGTAACTGACTCTACTTCAGATTTTAGTTCTTTTGTACTTCATTCTTTTATGCACAATAATACAACAGGACTCATACACTGCTTATACAGTTCCCTTTAACCTTAATCGACTGTTATGTTTCTCTATTTCATTTCATACTACAGATTCTTGCTTCTTCTCTAAATATTATCATAGAACCGAAAATTCAAACTCAAGGTAACTAGTAGAAATCAATCAATTTATTAGACCTTGTTAGAAGTCCCTCATCAGTTGTGGGATAAATAATTTGTATCCTTAGATGGTCATGAGCCGTTCTCACCTCATGAGCAAGCTCTTTTGGAGTTGGGTTAGCCCCAAGACCCATTTCTTAACATAGTATAGGAGTACAGACCCATCCCGGTCCTTGGTTTACCCAATGTTGTCTCCCATGTTATATTGTCCATGCTCCACATTTCAAAGTCTTGGGCGTGCAGAGGATGGGGATGAGTGGAGCCAGAAGTCCCACATTGGTTCTGTGATAGATAATTGGTATCCTTATATGGTATTAGGCAATTCTCGCGCCTTGTGAACTAGCTTTTGGGATCGGCTGTATGAATTCTCTATATCTTGTTATATTCAGCACCATTCCAATATTAAAATTATCTTCCTTATGGGGAAAATAGGTTCTCTCACACTTACTCCTGAGTCGGATTAGAAATCTAATTGTAGATTTGGACTCGTAGAGTTATGAGTAACTCGAAAACATAATTTATTTTGGAATTTGACCACGACACACGGGGTTGACCTTTTTGGGTTGACTTTGCTTCGACGGAGCTTTCAAATATGGAATCGACATACATGGATTCATCTAACCTCATAGAGTATTCTTTTGAATAGATCAAGCTTATTTGAGGGTTCAGAGCGAGGAAAGGCGGTTTGAGAAGGTTAAGAGTTACTTCAGATCGAGGTAAGATAAGGCTTTGACCTCAATGAGGGAATTTCCCCAAATTAATAATGTTTTATGTATACTATGTATATGCAAGTACCATATATGTAAGATGACAAGAGATAAGACGGTACCGGGGTTATGATTGTTATACGGGATATAAGATATTGTTGTCTACATGCTTTACATGTTCTTTCTGTATCATCACTACTTTAAGCATTATATCATGCTAGAATAATGTTAATAGGCATCGTATTTTTCATGCTAATTTAACATTATGAGTTATGTGCATGTTTGATTACATGTTTAGTTGTTAGTCATGCATTGTATGATACTTTGTAATTGCATACTTGATTTCACTCTTAGATGTCACTATGACACGTCCGTATGAGTTATGACAAGGCATGTGAGCTGTCCGTGCGGCTTGTACAGGCAGGATCATTGTGCTGCATCACTCGGGTCACTTGGGCAGCGATGCAGTGTACACATAGGATTATTGCACTGGAAGCACCGGTGTTGAGTAAAGGACTAAAGGTCAAATCTTTATAATACATCCATGATTTCCGACTCGTGTATCTGTGCATATCTTAATATGCTACATCTGTGCATATATTAATATGCTATACTTGTGCATACTTCATTATGATGTTATGTGCTTTACTTTTGTTCAGATTATAATATTATTGCAGGTGATTTAAGTGGGTATTTTTAGACCAACCCTCCTCACTACCTTGTTGGGGCGGCCGATGATATTTACAGGGTAAGAGTTGGTGTACTTGTGCTTACATTTGCTGCACTTTTTGAGCCGTTTCTGACCCTAGTACCATCGGAACTCAGGATCGGGTCCATGAGTACTTGGACACTGTTAGGGAGAGCTGTTAGGCCTATTCCACAGCATCTTGGAGTTCTCCCCTATCTTGTTTCATTACTGTTTTCCTTCAGACAGTATTTGTAATTTGACACCGATGTATTATTATTCCATTAGACACTCATGACTTGTGACACCAGTCTTTGGGGGTTATTTTAGACCTTTCCACACTGCATTGGTTTTAAACTTATGTCCTTGTGCTGATTTCCTGCTTTCAAACTTAATTATGCCATTTTAGGTAACATTGGGTTGCATAATTATCGGGTTGGCCTAACAGGTATGGTTTAGGTACCATCCTGGCTTAGGCAAATTGGTCCGTGACTCGTGACAATCCAATTTTAATTTTGTATGTTAAATCTCTATCTATCATTGCCATTATACCAGAAAAAAATGAACTTAAGATATCCAAATTGCCTGCATTTACGCACCACAATCTCATTTCACAATCATTCTTCATATATGCCTTCATTCTTATGGGAGCTTAACTTGCATTCTGTCTAAATTCTAGCCTGTTACGAAATCCTTTATGCTTCCAGTGGATTCAAATTTAGTTGAATCCCTTGCCAATTCCATCAACTATAACACATGCAAATAGCACATACTTCATCCTATATGCTATTGGTTAGTTCATCCAATAACTGAGTTAACTAATTACATAGTCCAAAAAAGTCACCCATGCAAAGACAGCTATGGAAACTCCTTTGTATCTCCAAAGTAACTGGTACATAGAAAGATCCATAAAGTAAAAATACCTCATCAAGTTTCCGTAACTCTCGGCTGTCCATTTCACGGTACCCTTCAGCCAGATCCTCTTCTATAGCTTCTTTCACCACAGCTGCAGCTACCTCCTTTGTTATATCGCGTATCCTGTGATGAAAATAGATCATTCACTATGTAAGCAACAATGTAAATCTGAAGCATATAGAGCAATGACATCTTAGTGATGCATTTCAAAATGTAAAATGATTCTTAAGACACAGAGAACTAGATCTAAGAAGGTTGAGGAAGTCTGGAGCTTTGTATGACATATTTACTTATATCAAGAGGGTTTCACTGGGAATTTAGCAGATCCTCAGGCTGGTCCCAACTTGAGACAAGTTTCTTATTGGTCTCCAACTAAAGAAATTCAGGTGCATTGTCTCTGAAATTCTATTTTTGTATCTTGTAGTGGAAAGCAACTTCTGAGTCAAACTGAGAAAATTATATTCCTTATCTATTTTTAGACGGCAGTAAATATGACATATGAATTGATCTGAGAGTTCCCTGCAGTAAATGTTTAGTTTTGCTGCTAGGAACTGATTGAGATGGAAAGAATAACAGCAGAAGCAAAACATATGAGCAGATTTTGCTCCCACATATCTTTTTTTAAATGTAAATGACATTCCACAATTTACGTTCCAACAGTTATATAAAGGCGAGGGCATGAGACAATGTATTTTGTCTACCACGGGAGAGACGTAAGACCCACTGATATAAGCCCCAAGGTGTGGGCATAAGTCCTGTGAATTTTGTTTTGTATTGGTTTTTAGTTGAATAAAGAAATAACCACAATTACTGACATTAGATATATTTTTTATAGTAAGAGTTTATCCTATTTTATTATCTCTGAGTTAAACTCAACAATTTCATTTACTAGTCTCACAGTTACACTTTGTAGATCAAAGAAGCCACCCCCAACCCCGCATAAATCTTTTTTTTTTTCGGGGGTATGCAAGTTGTCCCGTTGTAAACCTGTAAAATAAATTTCCCTAATACTCCTAAAGCATATACCTGGATATCGAAGGGTATATAATCCCCTTGAGTACCTCCTCCTCTGTCATATATGCAGCCAAACTGTAAAATCCACACTGTAGTTAGAAAATAGAAGTAGAAGCTACTCATGTGCTATAGATCAATAGACTTGGAAACTTTACTAAAGCATCGAAAAAGGGAAGTACCACTCAGCTGCAGCCTGTAACATGCCATCTGAAACGATTCTAGATCCAGACAGAAGAGTACCAAGTCCTATTCTGAAGCATGTACGGAAAATATTGTTAGGAGGAAAGAAAGTCAATAGTAAAGAGAGTATAGAAGAGCTTAGACTAGCTATCTTAAACTTTGGACATTTGGAGTCTAACCCAGGAAAAAGGAACATGTTGTTTGCTTGGTTGCAGTGTCCAACATGACCGTTTCCTGCAAAATTCACATGCAGATAAAACATTGTCAACCCAAATATTATCAATTTATCTTGTATGCCTTTATCTATACCAATATCAAGTTTTCCAAACTTTCCTTTACAAGATTTTATTTCTTTTTTTGTTGGCTAAACACGGTTTGGAAGACCGTGATTCTTTTTTTCCTTGTCAAAAGTAAGAAGAAATTATCCAAATGTTACACAAAGTAATTCTTTATCCAAATAAACTGCAGCAAAATGAATATCAGAAAAGTAGACTGCAACATTTACCCAATCCTATTAGCATTTTTCTCATATGAGAGAGAATAAAAGAAACACAGTGAAACTCTAAATTAAAGTTCAAGCTAATCGTAGAGGATTAGTTTCCCAAATATATTGCAACTTTATTGTATCTTCCAACCCAAGTTATGGAAGTCCCTGTCTTAAATGTTGAATAATGTTATGATAAAACTTGGTTATGTTCCAATTTAGTCTTGGCATAAGCATGCTTAGATTTCAAACCACTTAGAGAACATATAAATTAAAATCCTATGCACTTATAATTACTTAAAAAATACTTATTTCCTTAATTAGTGCATGACTAAACTAAAGTAGTATATGTCATAAACAAGATATTGGATCAACTTTAAAATATTAAACTCACAATAAATAGAATTAGTCAATTAATTATATGTCGACTCTCTTTCCTTGTTAGAATGTCTGAAAAGATGGACACCTTATCTATACTTGAAAATTATTTAAGCTTACATCCCATCCCCTTTTGACTTGTTGGAACCCCATTAGATTAAAAACTACTCTTTTTTTATTAGGAGGGGAAAGAAGAAGGGTTGTGTGGAAAACTTACCACCTATCATTTTAATTGTTGGTAGTTACGGAAATTTTCACATTTTGCATATATTAAGTTTATATGTCAAAAGTTCTTGTTTTGTAAACTTTTTTTTGATAAGGTAAAGGTTTATTGACTAAGTGCCAACAAGGTACTATGAGAAATATATGAGAAGAATATTATTGAATTGTTTGTGTCTACATTATTACATAGAAACCCTATTTATAGACACTATAATACAGTCTTTTACCAAGTAGGAAACTATATATTATTCTTATTCCTATTACTATTCCTATTCTAAGTAGGATTGTATATACCTATTTCTATTCTAACACTCTCCCTCAAGCCGGTGCATACAAGTCATATGTACCTAGATTGTTACAAATTTAATTAATACGAGGACCGATGAGAGACTTGGTGAGAAATCTGCAAGTTGATCACTCGACTTCACAAAATTGACAGTAAATCTCAACGTGCTTAATCTTCTCATGAAATACTGGATTAAATGCATAATGCCAGTCAATCTCAATGTGTTTGGTCTTCTCATGAAATAGTAATCGACATACAAGGTTGCTAAACTCCCCCTGAGCAACAAATTAGGTGGTTGCTCCATATAGACTTCTTCACAAAGCAGCGGTCACCGGAAAGTGCTCAAATTCTAGTATAAAGTATATGGATCGTGTTGGAATCAATAGGCTAGTCAATATTAAACAAGAAAGTCTCCGAAAAACTGGTCGGAACATGCTCATATGCCGGAGTATTAGACTTGATGGCTGAAAGTGGTCACAATCTAAGAAATAAAAGTATATGGGTAGGGTCGGTATGATGGCACGATCCTACTAGAAAATAGAAATTAAATGGGTAGGGTCGGATTGACGGCACGGCCCTACTGAAAAGAAGAATTATATGGGTAGGGTCGGAATGATGGCACGACACTACACAAATAAGAAATTAGTCACCGGAAAAACTGGTGGTACAGAAATCAGATATGAAAAAGTAATCACCGGAAAGATGGCACGGTGCTACACAAATTGGATATGAAAAAGTAGTCACCAAAAATATGGCACGGTGCTACACAAATAAGATATGAGAAAGTAGTCAACGAAAGGATGGCAAGGTGCTACACAAATTAGATATGAGAAGGTAGTCACCGAAAGGATGGCACGATGCTACACAAATTAGATATGAGAAAGTAGTCATCGGAAGGATGTCACGGCGCTACACAAATTAGATATGAAAAAGTAGTCACCATAAAGATGGCACGGTGCTACACAAACACTGACGGATATGGGATTGACACAAAACAATCCTAGAAAGTCACTGTAAATTGACGCATGGTGACCTGTTTGACTGAGTTTTCTTCCCTTGAATATGGAGTTCATGGCCCTACTTTTGTTAACATAACCATTGGCCAGACGGGAGGCATGTATGGGCCAGAGTCGCCCGCCAGCAGCGGAAGCTCTTTGATTCTCCACCAAGATCGTAGAGGCACTGATACCATGTGAGAAATATATGAGAAGAATATTATTGAATTGTTTTTGTGTCTACATTATTACATAGAATCCCAATTTATAGACACTATAATACAATCTTTTACGAAGTGGGAATCTATATATTATTCCCATTCCTATTACTATTCCTATTCTTATTCTAAGTAGGATTGTATATTCTTATTTCTATTTTAACAGGTACCAAAACCAAAAGTTACAAAACACTGCTGGGAATATCCATACAGTCAATTACAACATCTCCCTAACAGCTCCAAAAACTCCATATATTGTCCTTTTTTTTATAAACTACCCGCCCAGTCAACAATCATCACATAAAATGGAACGAGGGGAGTATTACAGTTCACATAAAATTACTATTTTGTAATTGCTATCTATGTATAATACTTGCATGCAAACCAGTGCTCCAAATTTACTAACCAAAAGCAGAAAAGTATGAAAACTCTATCAAGACAGAGGAACTCAAAAGAATGATAGCAGATTTTAGAATCAATTTGTTACTAGACATACCAAGATCCACATCCTTGAATGGGCTTCCACTTGCAAATATAATGTTCTCACCGAGAATAGAATATGCTTCCTCAGGGGTGCATTCAGCTATTAATGAATAAAAACAGTGAATGAGAATGTTATCAACCTCAAAACCTTGTATGTTCTCAATTAGTATATACCATTTCTCGTTGGGTTTGACATTGGGAAAATTGCAGGCCGAGTTGAAGTTGAATGCTTAAGGGCTTCCAGTACCTGAAATATTCACATTTCACAATTTCTCAAAACCTTGTATGTTTTCAATTAGTATATACCATTCTCCTTTTCTTTCCCTTTGTAAGTAATGTTTAAAGCAGCTCTCATTTTCTCCAGTGTACGGATGCCAAGCCACAAGCCAACTTTAATACCTAAAAAAAGAGAAAGGGGGAGGGGGGATGTCTTCCCACGTCTTTTAAAAGGCCATGAATGCTTAGAAAGATATGGGAGGGAAACATTGTGCTCCAACTAAAGCACAATATTTTCTATGTTAAACTTTTAAAGCAGATAATGAAGTAAGCTATTAATCCAAAATGGAAAATGAGAATCCTTAAACTGGCCTGATTCTCTCTTTTTTAGTTTCCAAATGTCATCCAAGAAACAGAGAGATTGGTTTCAGCTAGAGATACATGGTATGTTTGATGATCATAAACACTTGCAAACAATGTTAAGTGAGGTACTTTTTTGTTAAGTAAATTTGGGCAAACATTGTTAGATCATGATATAGATTGTGACAAAAACGCTAGTATCATGTTAAGTAAATTTGGAGAAGCAAAAGCCAGAAAAGATGGTGGAGAACAGTTCCAGCATGTATGTGGTGGATTATATGGAAAGAAAGGAATCAGAGAATTTTTGAAGGAAGGAGTGTACAATACAGAAGATCAAATGGAAAGTAATTACTACTCTAGGTTTTTGGTGTAAAGAACAGGATATAGAAGAGGAGTTCCAATTAGTGGACTTCATAGGTTCTCTGTAAGTATTTCTTGTTAAGTTTTTTCCTTTCTTGTAACAGTTTTTTTGGAGGTGGCCAGCATAGCTCTTAATGCTGAGGAATACAAAAAGTTACCAGTTTCAAAAAGAAGTAAATTTGGAGAAGCATGTTGCTTCTTATCAGTGTTAGAATGCTGAATCATAAATCTCGCTAAAATTTATCACGCAAGATTTTAAGTTCTCGTTGCGGCCACAAATAAAAGGAAACAAGTGTATATATTTATGTAGCTAAAAGAGATTCAAATTATCAATTTCTATATGCCATACCTCTTTTGAAAACAAGCCTCCACAAGCAGATAAACCAAGAAGTACATCTGGCTTCACTTCGCGTACCTGATTGGAATCAATACATTTTAATTTGTGTCATACTAATAGTACATGGCAAAGAACATATGGGATATTTCACTCATGAATCAATGCATTTCTTGGTATATAAGCTTCTATCTCTATACTCTCCATCTCATACCTAACTTTCTCTCTCTTCAGCTCTGTTATGGCTTCTCACAATGGAAAAGACAAGCCTTCCAGAAAACAGTTGATTGGCAACGTGATTCAAAGCTAAGTCACAACCTCATTATTACCTACATTTTCTCTATTTTGTGGAATGCTTTCACACTTTTAGTTTATGGAAGATTTTATTGCATCAAAATCTATGTTCTGTTTTTCATGTTGGACAAGTTCACAGCACCACTATTCAGGCAAACTGTCAAATCTAAAGATCTAATATATCTTGGCTGGCCTTATCAGAGACTCAGAGTTAATCCATCATCATATTATTTCCGCTCATCTGACCAATTAGTTTCTATTGCCCCACTAACATAATTAGTTGCATTTGAACACAACTGCAATTTTTTATTTTTGCCTCGGGCAACATTTCCTTGAGATTTCAAATGTTTATCTGATGGATGAAACAGTCGTTAAGTGAACATTTTCCTTTCATCTAAATTTACTTAACGTATATTCACAGTAAGCAATCGAGAAATTATGAAAACTTTGAGTCCTACACTAAAATGAGACAGAGTGACAGATCATAAAAGCCCGATTCTTTAATAAAAATGAGAGTCAGTTTTCACTCATGAAAGGATAAAGGTTAATTACCACTTCCGCGAGAGTTGCACCTTCACTTAGACCTTGACGTTCAATCTCTTTGATCTTTCTGGCAAACGGGCGAGCATCAGGATCAACATTTTCACGTGCCTCAGTAATTAATCCCTAGATACATTGTTAAACACCCATCAATAATTATGTCATAGTTAAACCCACCTAATACATTTCACTTCCCCAAATAATTTTATATCCACAGAGGAATATAGAAAGGCAAAAGAAGTGCAGACTAACATTTACAATATCATTATACTGTAGCCATTGGATCAGACTACTTCGACAATCTAAGCTAGAGAAGAGAAAGAAACACATTAAATGCATTTAAGGTACAACCAAAGTCTAAATTGAAAACTGCTCACAGGCAACAAGCATGTCAGCATTTTTCAGGACCTTGCTTGTTGCGTGACCTTATAATTACTGCCAAAAGAGGCTGATACTAAATATGCTGTATAACCCTACAATTACTCACTATTCGTCAAATTTCTACCTGATAAGTGATATTCCACTCTGTTGCTGTATCTGTACTTTTTTTCCCATTTTTCTACACAATACCCAAACCACCACCAGATTTTTTACTTGTTCACAGGACTTAAGCTCTCACTTAAATCTGTATGCATTGGGCTCTGGATCAGCATTGGCAAAGGTGTGCATAATAAAGCACCAAGGATTGATAAGGTTTAAGTGCAAGGCATAATTCAAGCCTGACCATTAGTGAAGCACGACGTAAATGAAGAAACAAATGAAAATTATTTGAATGATGCAAAAAAAGTTGCTGTAAATACAAGAAACAACTTTATGGATATTTGAATTGAAAAAAATACCACTAAGTGAAATATATGAAGCAAAATAATGTAACCAAGCCCAAAATCATTTTAAACTTCTGATTCAAACACAAATTTGAAATCTTATAATAGAGGATAAATGCTAGTTTTCTTATACTCACTTTGTTTCAATTATCTTTCTTTCCGTTTTAGTCTGTTTTAAAACAATGCCACATTCTATGTTTAGTAACCATTTAATTCCAACATCTCACCTGGCATGTTTAAGAACACATATACAAAGGGCACTTTGGTACATTATTGTATCTTTAGTTTAAAGACCACAAGATTTAAAAGTCTCACTTACTTTCCTAAATTTCGTGCCTAGGCAAAGGGAGTAGTAAATTTATAATTTTGATATATATAGTCAGTAACAAATTCATTCATTACATTCGCTAACAAAATATGTCCCTTTGTTGACAATATTCATTGTCTGATAAAATCATCTTTCAAAATAGAGCTTATGGGTGATAAGACGTCTCAAAGTAGCTTGGTGTCTTTATGCCCCCACTGACGCACCTGCACCACCTAAACTAAGCAAAACATCCACCATGTGCTGCACATGCCTTCAAGACTTAGGCACGAGTCTTAACACTGCAGTGGACGGGAGTTTTATAACAAAATACAAGCAATAGTGAAAACTATCATTTCTACTATTACCTTTTCAATGGTTAGACAACATTTTCAAAAGTTAAATGCACTTAAAAAGAACGAAGATTTTATGAAAACTATCATTTCTACTATTCGTAAAAAGAGATGATGAAAACAGGATAAAAGGAAAGGTAAATATTCTCGAAGATAATTATGAACAGGTACTAACCCCGCAATAAGAAAAAGATAACAAGAATGTCATTGAAACAAGGAAGAAAAAATAACAAAAAAATGTCATACTGCTCGATTGAAGCTTAAAAGAAAGTTTTGAGTCAAAAGGTTGTATGAGGGGATGCTTACCTTGGCATCAACCACCCAGAACTGACTCCTTGCACTTTCAAAAGCAACTTCAGTATTCCCTAGCATTCTTGCCATTGTCTTCCTAGCAGCATTAAGAACCCCTATTCCTGCACTGCACTACCAAAAGATTTAAAATATAGAAACCTTAAAGATTTACCGTAATGCAAAAGGCTCAAAAAGTCTCTCATGCATATAGCAAGAAATTTAAGATTTAAAAATAAGGAAAACAAGCCACTCAAGTCTTGTTTTCCAACTTCACTATTCACTCTGCATGATAAAAATTATGTCCCAATCAAATGGTATTTCTTGCAGCCTACTACTAGGTAAAGTTTAAGGGTGAGTATGATAAGAAGGACTGAAATTGAAGATCAAGATTATGAAATAATTTATTAAAGATGATCTATTAATATCATAATTAATTACTTTTAGTATTCAGTGTGCGAAGTCAATCTACATAAAGTGAATCGGTCCTTAAAGAACCCCCAAACAACTGTCATCCGAGTAACGGTCCAGGCCCAACTGTCAAGGTAGTGTACGCTTTGCGCCTAAGCCCACATGGATTTATCCTATGGGTTTTAACCCAAAAGACGCCTCAACAGTTGATTTTGAACTCATTTTTATAAGGTTCCTAACTTTTTCAATCATTCTGATGTAGGATTCGCCTAAAGTGTAATGTGCACCTAAACATCATAGGCTTGCCCTCTTGGGCAATTTGCTTTGACTACATAACCATGCTTGTCTATCGGCGCGAATTGGATGTTCGGGCCTAGTATGCCAAGTTCTTTAAGTCATAGGTCATAGAGATATAGACTCTCAAAAGTTACTAATGTCAAAACAGTCATATTTCAGATTCATTAAATAAGAGCTAACATTAGGTTAGAATATAGTCCACAATGATATGTCAAAAAGGCAGGCATCGGTCTTTCTGTTTATTCATTAAGAAGTAAAATGGACTCAAGTAAAATTGGAGGCAGTGCAAACCCATGAATGCTAGCACTTTCAATGATTCTGACATCACATAGCAGGATGATATAGGTCTCAACCTGGATTTCCACCTAAAGGGTACATATAGCAGTATATAATTTGGATCAACTTATAAACTCTAGAAAAAGGAAGAAAGGATGAGATGATTCAAATGTTCAAACTGGTATTTTGGCTGCATAAAAGAGCTCCTCAATACAGATTTCCACCTGGAGAACAAGGCACCTTAAGAAAGCTCTAAGAAAACAAGAGGAAAAGCTCAGTGCACCAAATGTTTCAGATAGTATTCTACTCGTTTATTAGAGTGTTCCAGATTGATTAAATGAATGTGGTCGCCTTGTATGCTCTTGGAAAATTTTCATTTCATGAGCTAGTTATTTTTTATTTATTTTTATGAAGATCATTTCATGAGCTAGTTATTGTGGCTATGTTAGGCCCAATGTCTACTTTCTATAACATGGTATAAGAGAAGACTCATCCCTATTATTAATTGACACAATATTGAGCCGCATGTTCTGCTGTCCACATTCCAAATGTCCTGCCCTAGGTGTACAAGAAGGTGTTAAGTTTTCCACTTGGTTGAGGGAATGGTGGTGGTCTCCTTATATTGTCTTGGTTAATCCTCACAACATGAGCTAGCTTTAGGGCTCGTTTGGTTGGGGAACAAGTTATCCCAGGATTGTTATCTCACCCTCAATGTGGAACAAAAATAACACTATAATCCCGGGATAACTAATCCCGGGACAAGTTATCTAGCGATTTTATCCCAACCAAACATGGGATAAACCCATCCTAAAATTAATTCCGGGATTAGTTATCCCTATCCCTCGTACTAAACGAGCCCTTAGGGTTGAATTCAACCAAAGGTCCATTTTCTTTAACATAGTCAAACTCTCCATCCTCCCCACTTCCTGATGTATGTGTTAGTGTGTGTCCCCCGCCCCTCAAATAACTCATATGAAATGGAAAGCAGCAATAATTCAACTCAACATGAGACCATATTCCTTTGAAGTATCACACCGGACATCTTCTACCATAACTAACCATTCAACCAGTAATGCAAAGACTGAATAACCAAATCCACTATACTTAATCGAACACTATTTCTAGGATTCAGGGCAATAAGATATGAACAACAGGATAGGAGTGACTTGGAACATGGAAAGAATAGTACATTAATGCAATACAGAAAGAATGAAGCATATGAACAACGAAACAGTTCTTGTATAATGGCATGCTAATAACTCGAGTAAGAAATTATATGGTGCAGTGAGAGGAAAAGAACAGTTTACTAGTCTAACCTTCCAGCACCCGCCACCACAATCTTCATTTTTGGGAAATCAATCATTGGCCTTCCCTGTGCTCTTACTGCTCCCAGAAGACCAGCAATAGCAACTCCTGCAGTTCCCTGAGTAAAAAACAAAATTGTACCACACTTGTAACACAAAACTTGGTTAAACAACGAAGAGCACAGAAACTTTAAGGAACTCCAGTAAGGAATTCTATCTGATCTGAAGATAAGAGCAACGTGTATAAGAATGATATATTACGGCTCTAAATTTCAAGAGGAAATAAGAAAAATGACTTGAGAAAATCAGGATACTGGAAGCAAAATGTCTCATTGAGAGTAAGAAACACCCATCACAAACAAAAAGGACAATAATGTATCAAAAGATGGATATAATTTGTCATCTCAAGTGCTAGAGTTCCTCCGTTTTCTGGCATCCAAGAACAAGCAAATGTTGTGGAAGTATGGCCATGTAAAGCAAACATGAATATCATAATTATTGAGTAAACTTTGCACTCTCTCTAGATAACAAGAGATGAGACACGTGGGGTGAATGCACATAATATTTTCTTTTCTCCCCACAAGGTTTGCAGATACATAACAAGTAGATGCCTTGAATATTTTACAGATGTTTGTACCAGCTTAATCTTTTGCTTCATTCGATTTATGAGTGAATCAATATCCCTAATCCTAAGAATGTCAATAAGTAGGGTCAACAACTTTTATTATTCACCCATTTACAATTGTAATCATATTTTTCCAAACACCAAAATACTTTGGCAATGACTGATAAAGTTATTTACCTGGACATCATCATTAAACATTCTGTAGTTGTTTCTATAACGCTGCAACAGCTTAAAGGCCCACTTGCTTTGAAAATCTTCAAACTGTTAATTTAAAGGCAACACAGACATAGCGTGAAATTAGTTAGGAGAATGAAGAGAAGAGCTCAAATGAACCATGGGAAGTACCTGCACAATCACATGGGGCCAACGAGTAAAAACAGCCTCCATAAATTCATCAATTACTTCAATATACTCCTCTCCGTCAAGCCGATGCTCTTGCAGTCCCAAATCTATGAGCATGAAAAAGGAATATCCTCAACTTCAGTAAGAATGAGAGAGATAACCTGAATCAATAGGCATTACTGGTAGCAAGCTAAATATGATCCAGTGACAATAGATATCAAAAAACGATCTAACACATTCGAGATTCCGAAAGGTAGTGAGCAATGATAGCAATCATCAATATCAGGGATAACAATAGTTGCAATAAGAAATTTCAACAATCTACAGTATCCATATAGAGTATACACAGGCTTTACCCCTACCTCATGGAGGTAGAGAAGCAAGTTCCGAAAAAACCCTCAGCTCAAATAACACATATCAAAGACAATAAAAAAGAAAAATACAGAATCAAAGAGGACATAGTAAATAATAAGGAAAGTATAGCATTCGTAGAAAAGGAATAACAACAACAGCCAAAAGGACAAGGAACTACAAGAATAATGCTACTACTACTGGTAAGGAAGGAGAAACAGGACTAAGGAGGATATATCAGGAGCAAGTACATCTATCAAGCGATGACCAAAATTTTTAGCTTGGTTAGATCAGAACAAATGCCAAGCATCTGCTAGGCAAAGTTCATATGCGCTTGTATTTTGGAAGTTTCTTTTATAATACATGGATTAGTGTAACTCCAAATGCCAGGTATACACGACATAAAATCCCATTTAACCGCATACTTCAATGAGTAGTATGATCATGCCTTCCGTTAAGATATTAAAAACAACTGTGTTAATATATACCTATTCATTCAGGTAAACAAAGACGCATAAACAGGGACATATTCCAGAAACTAAAGAGAACATAATGTAGTAGTTGGTTTGTATTGATTTGATCATTGGAGAACTATATGTGAATTAACATCAACCGTGATAAAGAATAAGTACTCACATAAAGGGTCTTTCAAGAGATTCTCGTTGTCAGTTCCAACATCAATCATTACAGGCAATACCTATTGGAAACAGAAAAAGGAATCAGTAAATTTAAAAAGAATGCTAAAGACGAGAGTTTAGCACAAAAACATGTATGAGAAACTAAAAATGGCAAGAGAAACTATATCAGAAGGAATTACAGACATCTGATGCCTCACATCAGCAATGTCAGAAATAAGTTGATTCACTAAAAAGTAGCTTCTACAATAAGAAAACCATTAAAGACTACTACTATTCACTAGATATGACACAATATTTCAATTTTTAAAAGAATACAAGAACCATAATAGAAAGTTATAAAGCGCTTGACATGGTATCTCTTCATTTTCATTCATTTCCTAAAGCAAGCAAGCTATAAATGCTTCAAGAATCACTGACAATTGCATCAACCCTTTTTAACAAATAAAACTTCTCAAATAAATAGAAAGAAAATGTCTTGACATACAAATACTTTATCTATTTCCTCTTTCCATCACTTCCCATAAGTAAATTTTTTTCCCTTTTTCCCGTGTCCTTTTATTTGTTTTAGTGCTAACTACATGAAAGCAACCTTATTCATCTAGCAATATGAAGAGGCAACATGGAGCAAGATTTATTTGTTTTAGTGCTTACTACATGAAAGCAAGCTTATTCATCAAGCAATATGAAATGGCAACATGAAGCAAGATTATACTCTTTGAGGGTTGATCCCAGCAGCAGCCACATACAGATCCAGCTTCCCAATTGCAATACCAATTCCCTGAACTCCGAGATCTCCAAGACCCAATATTCTACTTCCATCAGTTACAACAATCATGTCAACCTACATTGCAACTCCAGCTATGAAATGCACTTTCATTGTTAAGTGTTGATATATAATATAACTTATCAGAAGAAAAAGAAGAAGAAAAGCAGTTACGCACTAACATAATGGAGAAGCAGTAGAATTATCCATGCTAGTGAACAAGATCAAAGTCAAAAGGAAGAGTTAACTATCTCACAAGATAGTTACTATAAAATAACTATCAGAAGAAGAAAAGCAGTTACGCACTAACATAATGGAGAAGCAGTAGAATCATCCATGCTAGTGAACAAGATCAAAGTCAAAAGGAAGAGTTAACTATCTCACAAGACCAATTACAACTCTAAGTGAATTTATCCTCTTTTTTATCTTTTTTCCCTTTTTGAGGGATGGGTGGGGCTGTAAAGGATAAGTCAATTGATAGTATTGCAATGAAACTGTATATATGTTCATTTTTCTTGATAAGGGCCACAAGATCTTCATTTTTCTCCATTTGTGTTGGCGGTAGGCTGTTTCGATGAAAAACTTCTATTTGACATATAATCTTTACCTAATATTATGCAAAAGCAAATTAATGTGCTGCATAGTGTTATGATCTAATCAATTTGACATGTTCTGTTCATCTAAAAATCAACTGAACTGCTGAGTAATTGCAGAGCACCAGCACGATTACTTTACTGTTTTCTTCAGCCCTTTTATAAGCAAAAATTCAAAACAATATGCATCTGTGTGTATCGAGGAAGATATTGAAGTACAAATGATCTGCACAAGGTAACTAAGAGCAGTTCACATCAATTTAGTAGGAAAGACCAAAATATTCAAATGTCTTCCCAGAGTGACAAGTAAAGCTTGACATATAGATTGGTTCACATATACACAAACCTGATCAGCTGGCCAATTGTAAACCATTGACATCATTTCCCCACGATCTTCGGCACTGAAGTACATGCCCCTCGGACGTCTAAACAATCCACTGTACTTCTGGCAAACAAGACCAACTGTAGGAGTATACACTATGGGTGCATATTCCTCAATATTTTCCATTAGAACCTGCCACAGTAAGGAAAAACTCTCATCCATAATTCCTCATATACAACTTTTTGATAACAAACCAATATAAATTAACTTAATGTTGCTTCACCTAATAAATTGAAGTAATGATAAATTATCTAACATGATATATTAAATTTTGCTCAATAATTAATCATCTTTTATAATGGACATTAAGAATATGCCTAACCCTCAGCTTTTGAAGAAACAACGGAGCATAGTTGCAAACTTCTTTTTTTTAAATAAATAGATGCAAACTTACTAGGTATGTAAAGTTAAGTTTTCCCTTGTGCCTTCCTCCTTTTTGTCTTTCATATTAAAAGCATGTTCACAACTTCGATTTTTTAGGAGAAAAATTGTCGACAAAGAAACAACGTCTGCACCATGAACAAAATAAGTTCTTTTGGTTTTGAAAACTTCAATGCAGTATTGGGGAGAGGTGATTAGACAAGACATGGCGCAGCACCAGCTTTCTGAGGACATGACCTTAGATAGGAAGTTATGGAGGTCACCGGGTCACGGATTAGGGTAGAAGGTCATTTCCTAGCAGGATATAGTGGTGCACTGTATCTTTTTCCCGATATTTATTTTTTGACCAGAAGTAATAGCATCTGTCTCGTAGTTGGCCTATCTCACAACTTTTGTTACTCCTCGTTATTTGTTATGCTTCATTTATCACATAAGTTGGTTATGGTTGTTGCCCCTCTTTGGTATGTTATGTTATGTTTTCCTTGTTAGTTTCTATGTCCTCTTTACTTCTATATTTTTCTATTAGTTGCTTTGATGTTCGTTACTCTTACCAAGGGTCTTCCGTAAACAGCCTAGTTGTAAGGCCTGCGTACACTCTACCCTCTCTAGACCCCCTTTTTGGGAATTGGGACTATACTGGGAGGTTGTTGTTGTTGGTTTTGGGAACTTCAATGTCATGCCAAAAGTTCTATTACACTTTTTTAGAACACCAAATATGTACTTTGATTTCTTCTTCTTGTTTAATTATGTTTTCCATATTCTTCCACAACAATTTTCATATGACTTATATCATATGTACTACTTGCCGCATGGGACACACGTGCAACACATGTGTCCAAAACTAGTATATATATATAAGTATGAGGTTGAGGTACGATGAAGGTTATTTTTCATCTGTTTGTGATGTGCGTATATTACACATGTATGCAACCCACCAATATTGCCTTTAACCTACCCATAAATCACTAACCCTGCTCTCACTTTGACAGCCTCCTTCTTCTCTCTCATTCTTTGGGTTTACAACGTGCCTTATCCTAGGGTACTCTTCTTTTCAATTTCATGTTATTTTCTTCTTCTTTTTCTTGATATCGCAAGTTCCTTTTTGGGGAATTAAAAATTGGATTGTTTTGGTCTAATTTTGTTACAGGTTCTTTATGCTAATTATTTCTGATGAATATTGGAAAATGGGCCTTCTCCAAAAAAATTGGAAAATGGGTATTTTCCCTGTCTATCACACTTATATTCTCTTACTTAATTATTTTTCTTCTTCTAAAATGGCGCTGGCGAGGCACAAGGTCTTAGAGAGCACAACAATCTTTATGCTAAGCATTTCTAATAAATTGCCACCAAAGCTCAGTAGGGAGGTTCCTTTTTAATTTGATGCACCTTTTTTGTTGGTGATCACAATTTTGTTAAATGTGATGTTCTTTTTGGTGATTAGTGTTAGCTTTTTCCTATTTTTTTGGAAAATTCTTTTCTTCGTTTCTATTACATGTCAGAAATTTTATTTGATTTTTGCTCATGCATGTTGGAAATAGACATCTTGATGTATGATTTTTAATAGTTGGCTAAAATCTTCTTCCCTCATCGATATTGATAAACATTGTGTTGTGACAAAATGTTTGATGATGTGCCTAACCTGAAAAAGAATTAGAGATAACATGACTAATTAGATTTAGTGGGGGAGAGAAATAAAATTAATCATCTTCCATTATTTCCAATTCCTAAGAGATTCTTTCCCGATCAAAAGCAAACTCATATACCCATCATTTCTTCCCCATCCTATTATTTTCTTAACTTTTTTTCTATACAGAGAACTTTAATGTTGCTTTTAATTTCTATTTTCTATGAGCTCTTATATGAGCATTAAAAAAATATTGAAATCCGAACACCAGAGCTCACCAGACTTTGGAGTAGCAGTGGAACTCGCAAGGGAAAGAGGAAAAAAGGAGGAGAGAGAGGTGTGTTCGATTTTAATTTTTCTAATGAAAGGACAGAGAAGTCCCATTTTAAATGAGATGGTGAGGGTATTTTAGGTAAATGAAAAATGGGGGCATTGCTAACCTACTACCTTCAAATAGTATGTTAGCAAGACCTTATATATATATATGTGTGTGTGTGTGTGTGTGTGTGTGTGTGTGTGTGTGTAAGGAGAAATAGAGACAAAAAAAAAAGCTTCTATACAAAAGAGACAGAGACATATCCTACATAACCCCATTAGAGGCCATATCTGAACAAAACCGAAGATCTTTGATGGCTTATGTAATGGTAAATGGTCCTGCTTGGTATCAGACGCTTCGGGATTTTAAAAAATCAGGATGACAGATCTTAAAAAGGACACATGGGAGCTGAAAGACAAGAAATTCTTAAGAGCAAGTATTTTGTATTTCTTCGGCAACAGTTAATTCCAGGGTAAGGGAAAGAATGCCACACATAGCTTGTAGCTTGCTGCTTTCTTTTTCTTTAGGGGGCGAGGTTTGCTATGCACTGGAATGGTAGTTACTAAAAAGAAGGTGGGTATTGTCACAGTGCAAGAGACATGTCCGACTGAGATTTGCAAACCGAAGCACTTTAGGGGTCGTTTAGTTCACATACTAGATATGCGGGTCTTATGTAGGGATTGTGTATGCAGGAAATAATAATGAAGGAATTATTATAAGGTGAATAATAATACAGAGGTTGTTATGTGGTGAAAAGTAAGTATCCCATGAAATTAGTTGAGGTGCACGCAAGTGGCCCAAACACCACGGTTATCCAAAAAAAAAAACAAATAATACATGAACAGTTATAAAGGGATTACTTATTTTAAGGGTACTTTTGTCTTAAAATACTTTTATCTCCACAATGCTAAAAAATGTACTTTTATTTCATATTGGCACATAAATTAATACATAGATTCCCGCATAATTCAATGTTCTTATCATGTAATACCACCAATCAAGTGTCGCATTAGTTATGCGGGAATGATTTTTATATGACCAACCAAAGACTGCATTAAATATGTGTGGATTACTTTCGAAATTCCTCCAACCAAGCATTGTAAATTTTATACAGAAATTTATATTGGAATTATTTTTCCTAATCCCTCCAACTAAAGACCCCTTAATGTTATCATAGAGCATCACAATACAATGTAGTGCTGTTAAAAGACAAGTTCAATTACTCACCTTGTAGTACAAAGTCTCATTTCTATCGTGCAAGCGATTAAGTATGCGCCACTTGGCCAAAACATATGGGTCAGATGGACCATCTCTAGCTTGTACTTCAAGCCTCTTCAAGTCAACCACTGTTACATGCAGAAAAAGGTTTAAAATTGGCAATGTAAGTAAATGAGCTCAAAAAAAAAACGCACTTCTTGGGGAGGAAATGCCTACATGATTAAAACTCTGAATTTGTTGCTTTAAGGATTCAAATTTCAGGAAAAGAATTGGTGAGCTTTAGTTTCAAAAAAAAAAAAAATTGATGAGCTTTAACAATTCAAATTTTGAACAGAAAAAAAAAACTGTAAATGGATCCATTACTTGGAATTGAGAAGGGGAGAAAGTATATCCCGCTAATAAAAGTGAAAAACTATCAAGGCATATTAGAAGAAAAAAAAAGACGGATATATCCACTGTTAAAATCCACATAATCCTGAAAATGTCCAATTTGTGAAGAAAACTACAAATTTCTTCTCAAACTCAAAAAAAATGAATACTAAAAGGTTGCGAGAAAGTTTCTATTCATTACAACACTCAGATGCTAAAGTGTCATAGATTTTGACTTTGAAGATAGCCCAAATTTGATAGCAATTAAATTGTGGATAGAGACTTACTGAACCGTGCAATTTGTTGTTCAAAAGACATCACGTTTGGAGGCAGTAGGCCACGAATGTGAAGCCGATCACGTTCTGTAAATGAGAATGATGTTCCCTAAAATTCATACATATTATTATGAATCTTGACTTCAGTATTTTCCAGTGTTCACAATATGAAATAGTTTAATGCAAGAAAATGCTTATCGCATGATGCTTAGCAGCACGAGTGATCAGGATAGGCTGCATTATCCACATTTCTATACACAATTTTGCCAGTTAATACTCCAATTCAAGCACTTAAAAACAGAAGATGAATTGTTTAAAATGAAACAAACTGATGAAGGGCGTAAAGCTGTCCCCTTGTCAAATACTATCCACTAGAAAGAAAAGGTGATTTAAAGCTTTTCTTCAGAGATATACTTTTGCTAGCTACACCGGGTCAAGTTAAACAGTAATCTCTTCTCTTTCTTCTTTAGGGGAATGGGCTGTAGTCTCCTTATATTGTCTTCAACAATCAACCCCTCAAGAGCTAGCTTTCGGGATTTAGTTAGGCACAAGGCCTATTTCTTCACATACTTCAATCAAAAACTACGAAACTAGGAACGCATTTTGGTGGTACTGAAGACAAAAACACAGATGTTTTCATAATATGGACTATTAGTTGAGGATTGGATATCACGCTCATCAATTACAGACAGCTAAACTTCATACCTTTTTGAAGTAGTGTACCAAAACTCACCTTTAGTTTAATCTTTGTGAGTAGACTATAACATAAGATCTAAACTATTGTATCTCATTCTTTTCGTATTATTGTCTATTTTAGGATCTTATGACGAAACAAATACCCCAGACCCCACTTGTATGATTATACTGGGTATGTTGTTGTGGTATGACAAAGCAAATTATTAGTACAAGACATTATCTAATGGTCTCTACATCCTTGAAGATTGGTGGTCTCGATATGTTGCATGTTCTAGAGTCATGTCTCCATTTGAAGCAGATAGTCGGTTGGAACATCCTTATCTGTCTACTTTTAAGAAGCTTTGACCTATTGTTTCATAATATCTGTGAGTTGTGTCAGTGCAAAATATCACCATAGCTCGATAGGTCCTAGAGTTAATAAACGAAGAGAGTCTGTTTTGGCTTGGCTCATTCTGATATGACCATGTCATGTTGTGTCCAAAATTGGGTTTAAGTATTTTCTAACCTTTGTGGATGATTTTTTATCGAATGACTTGGGGTTACTTTATGAAAAAATTATCTCAAGTATATTCCCAATTTTGTGCTTTTTGTGTTGAAGTTAAATCCCAATTTAATACTATTGTGCACATACTAAAGAGTGAGAGTATATGTCAGAATCATTTAAGTTCGACATGAGACAACGCGTGATTCTCCACCAATCATCTCGTGTTGATACACCCTCTCAAATCAGAATTGTTGAGCCTAAAATAGCCTTTGCATGAGACAACTTGCACTTCCACTCCAAACAAAGGTTCCTAAATAGTTTTGGGTCGATGCAGTCTTTATGACTTGTTTAATTAATCTCATGCCATCTACCAAGCTTACTTATGGTGAGGAGCATGACAACTGCCCAGTGAGTTGAGCAAACTTTATAACATTACAAAGAACTTCAGGACATTAATTATGGCTGCCAAACAATATATATGGTATTAGAGATAAGACTCATCGATTCATGTTGTTGTGTAATTCAATGTTGGATCCCCGTGTTTACGTTATCCATGCTTCAGTTGTCCGGTCCTGGGCGTGCAGGGGAAGGGGGAGGATGGGAAGTTAAGTCTCACATGGTTAGGGCAATGGACTGTTGTCTCCTTATATCATCTTCAACAATCCACCCTCAAGAGCTAGCTTTCGGGATTGAGTTAAATACAAGGTCTATTTTTTCACATACATTAATCAAAAACTACGAAACCAGGAATGCATTTTGTTGGTACTGAAGACAAAAACACGGAAGTTTTCACAATATGGACTACTCCCTGAGGATTGGATATCATTCTCAACAAATACAGATAGCTAAAGTTTATACCTTGCTGGAATAGTGTACTTTTAGTTCAATAGTCGGAAGTCAGTAAGCTACAACCACTGCCCCCTGCCCTGACATGAATTCATTGGCCTCCTTCAATCTATTATTTATTTGTTGAGGGTTCGCATAGATTGCACAAAACAAACACCAGTGGAAAGGGGCAGCACGAATTATCTAACTATTGGTTCCTGTTTCATCACTTTCATATTGATTTCAGGATTTAATTTTTCTTATAATTAACCCAAAGTAGACCTCACGTTCCTAAATTTTCATTCACTAGTGCATAGAGGAATTCCACTCTGTACTGCACAACTATAATTAACGATTTGCAAGTGTCCAAGGGAATAACTGAGTGGTCGAGGCATAGAACTGGAAGTCCCAATTTGAGTCCCAACTACAACACTCAGTGTGTGGTCATCTAATCCAACCTTGGTGGGCAAAATTGCTCAGTACATGTGCTTCTATGTTAAAGCAAGTTGTCCCATAGATTAGTTTAGCTGCACATAAACTGCCCCCTCATAAAATGAATAATAGCAATCTGCCGATCATAAGACTTCAATATCAAATAAATTTGCTTAACAAAAGAGATCACAAATTTCCAATAACAAAAAATTCTTTATTTTCTAAATTGAGGGTTGAGGGGGTGAAATGGAACCTCACATAGCCAACCAACTAAGAGCTACTAAAATTACCACAATAACAAAAAAAAAATCAACTAACAAAACAAAAGAACATTTCTACTGATTTTCAACCATTCATTTACATAACCAAATAATGAGAATATCAATTCAAGTTATAGAGCCAAAAGTACACAACGATCTGGTAAATTCACGTTCAAAAAAAAACATGAAAATTGAATTACCTTGTTAAACCATGGATCGTGAAGAATATCAAGACTCCGCTTGTGAACAATGGTGGGACGGTGACCTTCCGTTGTAGTAAAATTTCTTGAAGAAGATGAATTCACAGCAGCAGCAACTCTTTGGTGTAAACGCCTCAGAAGAGTTGAGGAAAGTCGCATTTGATTGGAAAAATTCGCCATTTTTCTGGATCGAAGAGAGACAGTGAAGAATGGAGATCAAGGGAAAGTGAAACTTGTTAATAAACCCTATAAATAAATAATCACGACATTCGATGTAGAGTTTTCACAGTGAAAAAAACGGGAAAAGTTCAGTGGCCGGAAAAGCTTAAACTAGTGGCAATAATTGATTAATTCCTTGCATTTTTGTGACTAATTTTGTCGGCTGAATTCCATTGACAAAAGAGTGTGAAAGTCCAGCGTGTTTAGACCCGGCTAATTTAAGACACTACTACCTGCCAGGTCATACAAACAAACGGATTCTTTCTTAATGTCTCACGTTATGTTCGTTATCGAGACATGAAATTATGATAGTAAATCTCAAAAAAATTGTATACACCTCTTTGTTGTATATTAATATGTTTGTTATTACTTTAGTTATTCATGGGATTCCCTCTTCACTGCTCGAGTTGGAGAGGGGGGATTCAGAAAATTCTGAATCTTCCAAATACCATTCTTACTTAGAAGGATATTAGTCGAGCGAAATTCCGGAGGTCGATAAATTTATGGTACTATTCGGACCTCTTCTAGTTTATTATCTCCTTGTATCTTTATCTGAATTCCTATTTTTCCTTTTTGGTCTTGTAAGCCTAAGATGACCTTCTCTACCTCGAGACAGTGACAACAAATATAGAGTCAGCTTTGACCTACAAGAGGAGCAGAGTTATCGTTTTTGCATTTAGGGAGACGTCTTTCTCTTCCATTCCAAACAGACAAAGAAGAGGTTAAAGAAAAGCTCTAACAAGTCAAGGGCCAATAAAGGGATCACTCGCATCTAAATCTCCACGACCCGTTCTCGCTTCCAAGATGAAGAAATCGTGATTGTAGCCATCAACAAAAAAGAAGAAGGAGAAGAAGAAAATTTAACTAATGAGTCGAAGGGAACATAACGACCAGCTAAATACCCACACATGGCAGGGTACCTATTTCTATTAGTTTAGATCGAAGAACACAATTCATAGGTAATTTTGGTAATTCGTGCAATAGGCTATAGGTATTCAAGTTGAGCTTACCACATCTCTTCATCCATAGATGGATGGACCGTCCAAATGAATTATTTAAAGGGATAATTACACAAAAAGACCCTTCGTTCAATTTAATTACAAAAAATATAGCCATTTTTTGTAAACCTTCATCATTGTCGTTCTTCTACTTTGTCCTCCTCCTTCTCATTCTTCGTCTCATTTTTTCTTCTGGTATTGCCTCCTTATCTTCTTTTTATTCTCCTTCTTTATTTTTTAAAATTTTTATATACTGCAAATGTGAATTGTTTTAAGCAAATTATATATCAAAAGATTCTAAACAGCGAGAAGATATCATATTTAAAATTTGGGACTATTAGAGGTGATTTTAAATTGGTTGAAATTGTATAGTCAGTGTATACTTCATGTATAATCAGTGTATCTTTCATATATAGTTAAGATATTTTTAGCTTTTTGAGTGTATCATAATATATAGTCAATGTATAGTTCATGTATAGATAAGCTATGTTGTATAGTCAGTGTATACTTTTATTTTCGCAAATTATATTGTATAGTCAATGTATGTTTTCTATGACTTTTGGCTATTTTTTTATGTAAATAAAAATATAACTATATTTTTTGTAAACTAATTATTTTATTGAATATATTTGAAACTAACTCTTATTTATATCCTCAAGGACATGTTAAGAGCGTGGCATTAACTTTGAAGGTAATTGAAATGAGTTATTATATTCGGTAGAGTTTTCCTACATTGTTAACAATCTACGAATGACATTTTATGAGGCTTTATATTGTAGATGTTATTGTTTACTGAATGGATAGTTTAAAACAGGTGAAACAATGTTATTAGGTCTGGGTTAGGTCTAACATGCCTTGAAAAATATCAAGTTGATACAAGACATGCTTAAAATGATTCAACGTAGGTAACAGTATTGTGTAGATAATAGAGTTCATGACATGGAGTTAGTGACGCACGACTAAATTCTCTTAAAAGTTTTTTTCATGAAGGGTGTGACCCGTTCGAAGAGAAAGAAAAGTTGAGTCTGAATTTACATTGGCCCAATTTGAGATGTTAGAAAATCAGAGCAGTAACATATAGACTTAATTTTTTACTGAACATATTTATGATTTATCTGATATTTTATATACCATGTTCCTAAAGTATGTTGAGGACGACTTTCACATCATAAAGTTAGATGTGGTACAACGTTTTACGACCTGAAAAAGAGTGTAATGACACTCGTCTTATCCCACCAAGATAAATCAATCTAAAACTCAATTATAACAAATAAACGTGGAAGTAAAACAAAAAGAAAGACTAATACAATTTAATAATGCAGATAACATAGCTAAACTTAAGTAACCCCTAAAATCTGGTTGTCACGTGTACAAGCCTCTAATGTAATACATTTGATTTGAAAGAAAATACAAGTCCCAATGTCATTGAATCTAGAATAGAACAAGATCATATAAAAGAGTATAAGGGTCCATCGAGATGACAAACAACTACCTAATAACTCTCCACAATAAGCCTCAGACTAAGAAGGGAAGAAGAACAATCACGATGATCCGGGATTGTAACTTACACAACTGTAGAAGCAAATGAGTGAGCATCAAACAACACAGTACAGAGCAAGCAAACCGCTAAACTCAAAGTAAAGCAATATAGAATACGGGTACTCTTAACACACTAACTGAACCTCCACAACTACAACCTGCATAGAATCAACTTAATCTAACTGTTCACCATTTATATAACTCATAACACAATAACAACACTTCAACGGTTACAAGTCATCAACACAAGTATCATATTCACCAATCACAAGTTCCACAACATGCACTCACAAGATCACATTTGGTAATGAATGTGCAATGCAATAAAATAAAATGTTAAATATAGTGATGCATGTTTATCCTAACGATACACATCCACTAAATATCAAGATGAAACCTATAGGAGACGCACATAGTCCATGTATCCACTAGAACCATTTACCCTCGACATAAACATCAATCGCCGGAACCATTTTTCATTGACACAGTCATCATTCGACGGACCATTTTTCCTCGGCATCGCGAAAATCATTTTCCCTCGACATAAATATCAAAATAGATCTCATTACAGTATTTTTAGAACCAATGCAAATAAACATGTATACATAAATAATGAGGAGATGACAATTTCCATGTCAATACACAATCCATGACAACACAATCATGATACCTCATCAATAATAAATTAAAATAACCACTCAATTCATTCTCAACACATCACACATCAAAGTACCATCAAATTGCATTTTCATTACCCCTTTTCATCATTAGAATAATTAAATATGAACATATCAAACACATTTTTGATTCTCATTTTTCGTCAGCACATACACAAGAAAATGCGAGATTCTACATACTTAACAAAGATCAAAAAGTTTACTTGCCTCAAAGGTTCAAACACACAATCAATCAATCCGCTACTTGAGCCTTCGCTCTCCATTGGGTCTCCAATTCAACACAATCTATTCAAATACTTAATCACAATAATAATTCGGAACTTACAACACTCATACCAAAGAGTTTAGAAACAAAATGACACAAAAAATCATTTTCAAAAACGAAGTTTAAATCTGGAAGTTATACAAAATAGTGTTACCCCAAAATTTTGAAACTCACCGGTGAAAACCAATTCAAAAAATGGAGTTCAAACAACCTTAAATCACCATTTTATCAAAATGTTAAAACTTTACAGAAACCATCAAAATCTGGAGTTAAATCTCGTGTTTAATCATTAAAATTATGAAATAATCAGTGGGTAAAAGAGAAGGGGAGTTAGAAATTGTTAGCCAAACGAAAGTTTTTGAAAAACTCTATAAAAATCGCTTCAACCGAACTTCTAGGGTTCAAATATGGGAGAAAAGGAAATAAATCCTAACTTTTGGAATAAAGAACTGTCACATATCAACTGGTCATCGCGACCTAAAGCCTTAGGATTGCGATGAATAAACTGATCAACTCATTAATTGACCATCACGATCGCGACAATCAAAACTCAACAGCTCAGCACCATCCACACGATCGCGATGCATAACAAATAGGAACCTTCGCGATTGCGGTCAAGAGCCACGCGATCACGATGAAGGTTTAATCAGACACCATAACTTAACAGCAACAATTCTACACTCAACACAAAGTCACCGAATGGACTCTCAGAATTTGTTCGGAATTCCGAGTACACAAATCAGATATAATACCCAACTAAATTCGACGTTCTAGACTCAGTGGTACTATCAAAACACAGATCCAAGGTCTCCTTGATCTGAAATCTGTGATAGTCGCAATATACTAACTTAAGGCTCAAAAAAACCAAACAACCCTCGGAACCTCAAAAAATTTGATCGAGACCTCTCCTACGCCTAAATCATCCGCCAAAACCAATGAAATCATCAAAAAATTGATCTGAACATCGAAACTCCGAATGTTGATAAAAATCAACTCATAGTCTAAAATCACTTAAACTTCCACTCAAGGGCTCAAATCCATGAAACAACTCTGAAACAGAAAACAACAACACTTCTAGACCAAATTCTACATCCTAGAACTGATGGAATTGATGGAGTTTCATTCCGAGACTCGAAACTCCGGCTGTTACCAAACATCACTTTAACCACTTAAACCCTTTCAAAATTCAAAACTTTCAAAGATCACAACTTTTCAATCAAATTAAAAACCAACCTCGCAAACTTATCAAACATGACTTGGGGCCACTATCGGGATGGATAAAATGATAATTTTTCAAAAAATTTAAAAATTTTCAAAAATGATATTTCGAATCATTACACAACGAGATAATGAACTTGTCTTACAATGTCCTCTTGATTATTTTTAGAGGTAGATATGAAAGCTAAAATAAAAGAAAATAATTTTAGTGAAAGTGTTTTGGATGAACCATGCGATGAGGCTATTTAGGAATTCAAGATGAACACGTGGGACATATGTCCCTATTTGCTTGAGACTCCATGTATGATTTTATACTCGTTTGAGGATGAATATTTATTTATGATTGGGAGAATATGACAATCCACTCCCTCGTTATTAGTATGCGCGGAAGGTCTACTGAAAATAACCTTTTTATCTTTACAAGACAAGGATAAGACTGCATACACCCTTTCTAGAACCCATTTGCAGGATTATATTGGTATGCTGTTATTGTGTGTTTTTAGAATTTAATGAGACTTTTTTGACATTCATAGTTGATATTTTTCCACTCTTTCCATCAATTTTAAGGAACATTAAGACCATCTCGAACCCATCTCTATTTTACTCTCTATTATCCATTCACAGAGATATTGGAGAACTACTATTCATACTCTCTATTTCACTTTTTGATTATTTTATTATTATTTATATTATATAATATTTGTAATTAATATATTATAAATCATATAAGACCATTAATTAAATCTCTAATATTTGTAATTATTTTTAAATGTAATATAACATTTAAAAGAATATATTATTTAATATTTACTACTTTCTTCCTGAATTAATAATATTTTAATTTTTTTAATTTTCGTCACTTTAAATATATAATTAAAAATTAGTTAGACGATACAGCTCTTATTAGTTTAATAGTTTACCCAAGAGTTACTCAATGAATCGGTTGATTGGAATTGCGGGATGGATAGATGTTACAGATGATGAATCAATTTCTTTTATATGTCTGTCACTTTATCTTTGTTAGTGTTGTCTGCCTATAATGATAGATGAATCAAACTTCATTCAACTTCTTCTTTCAATTGAAATTGAGATTTTTGCATATCCTCCTATTTTGCAAAAAATGGAAACTTAGGTAAGTGCTTTTTAAACATATGTATAAAAAGAACATATTTCATTTAATTTAGCCCTTTCATGCTTACTATAACTAGTTCTTTCGGTTTTCTATTAGCGGCTTTAACTATAACCTCAGCTTTATTTATTGGTCTGAGCAAGATACGACTTATTTAAACTGAATATTCAAAATAAAATATTATTATTTCTCGCTATGAAGAATGCATAAAATTTAAATGATAAAATGAAAAATGTAATTTAAAAATACAATACATAACATAATAATTTAGGACAAAAATGCTCATTTTGAACTTTGTAATGCATTAATAGAGCATTTATGGTAGCAACGTAATAATCTTAAAAGTTGAGTATTTATGTAATGTTTATGTAATTGTATTTCATTAATAATTTCACTTTTATTTCAATTGTCCATTAATATGTATAATATATAATATTTATCTATAATTTATGTTATTTAGAATAAAATATAAATTTATATTAAATAAATAATTTGAAAAAGAATTTCATTAGAGATGCCTATTAAATATTAAACGGAGAAGGGTCTAAAATGCCCCTCAAGTATTTGAATTGGTACAAAATTACCCTTCATCCACCTATCGTCCCTAAAATACCCCTGATGTCCACCTTTCGGCTCAAAAATACCCTTGATGTTAATCCTTTGACTCAAATTTGCCCTTATTTTTAATAGCTCCCTTAAAGTAAAATTATTAAATATTTATTTATTATATTGCTTAATGTGATTGGCCCAAATTTAAATCCTTCACAAATAAATAATAAAAATAATATTTTTAAAAATTCTATTTTTCTATAATACCACTCATGATTCATATTTTGACCCGATACATACTAAAATAATATTGAAAAAAACAATTAATTTCATGATATCTTTCTATTGGCCTATTTTAAATCAACCCCAATTTATTATAACGTAACCCAACTCATAAATGAGGATCTAACTAAACTCCATACTTACCCCGACTGATCGAAATGGTGGACAAGATCGAAATAGAAAAAATAATGGAAGAGATAGGAAGTGAAGTGCCAAGTGTAGAGAGTAGATGTCTAACCTTTTTATAACTTTAAATTTACTATGAAATTCAAAATCAAGTCAATCATGTGAGCTTATATATTAAATAATTTCAAATTATTTTAACGGAAAAGGGCCTAAAATGCCCTTAAACTATGAGATTTGGTACAATATTACCCTCCATCCACCTAATGAGTATGATCCGTTAGACATAAGGGTATTTTTGAGCCGAAAGGTGGACGACATCAAGGGTATTTTAGGGCCGATAGGTGGATGGAGGGTACTTTTGTACCAATTCAAATATTTGAGGGGTATTTTAGGCCCTTCTCCGAATATTAAATATATATTATGGAAGACTAAAAAAAAGTTAACAAACTCAAAGGACCAAAACTATTTAATGCATAGTTAAGGAGCTATTTTGTATGTACCTCAGACATAAGGTACCGTTTTTGTCATTTTCTCTAAAACTGTAGTAATCAAAGTCGGTCAGGCGCGTAGACTAGAAACCGTTTGGGTTCATCTCAAAAAAAGAAAAAAAGGAAAGTTAACTCTACCTACTACTACTCTTCTTCTTCTTCCTTTGCCTCTGGTTCTAGGGTTTTTATTGGGCACATCCATCTACTTATTTGAACAATTTTGTTGATTTATTGAGTCTTTAGGATTAGATTTTGGAAGCAAACATTGTTTAATGACAAATCATGGGGAGGATTTCTGGTCTTTATTGAATTTTAACTTCAGGTATTCCATTGCTTATCTACTTGTTTATTGAGTCTGTAGTTTGTATTTCTAAGCTTTTGGTAGTTCCGGATCTTACGGGTTTTGAGCTGCATTTTGCTTTTGCTGCTTATTTGGTTCCTGAGTTTGTAAATAAGGTAAAATGTTTTGAAGAACTCAGAAAGGTCCAAAATTTTACTATATGGGTTTAAGTTCTATAGACTTGAGTTCCGCATAAAAATTAAAGTTATATAAAGATTGAGTTGGTTGTACCTGGTATTTAAGTGTCTAGATGTATACAAGTTATCTATAATGTCAGTGTATGATAATTATATGGAAAGATGTGTTTTTTGATTAATTTTTTTCTGTTAATGTCTAGTTTATTTCTTTGAGTGTAGGTAGCCTTAGTTTTCCTCCTTTCTTCTTCTTCTCTGGTGATGAACCTTTTTTTCCAGTGAAGGAAATGCTAGTTGGAATAAAGGAGGAAGGCAAGATTGGGTTGATTTACGTGTTGCTTGGATATTTATAGTATACTTGAGTAAAGTAGAAGAGATATTTTCTACTTTTTGTTGTCACAGAGAAAAGATAGAAGTTTGAGGTGAAAAAGCTTCTTTCTTGTCCATTAATAAGTTAATGACCTAACATCTTGATGTCAAGTCACGAGTGAATGAACTAGACACCTCTGTCATCCATGAATGGACTAGGATAGTTCTGTTAAGATGGAAAGCTAGGGTGGAGGGAAAGAGTTGTTGAATTATTCTAGGTCCGATTGTCACCTTTATGTGTGTATGTTCTGTGATGAAGGTTCAGTTTTGTGGTAGAAATTTCAGCTTATACATAGTCTAGGGAAATGAGCGGACCTAATCTTCCACTTCTTCTCCAAATTGGTAAATCATTATGCGGTTACAGTGAAAGCAATGTTGAGGCATTTGAAGACATTCAGCCTTTTTTTTTCTGATAGCATCTAGAGTGCGCAATTTATGACAGGGTGATGAGATTCTGCATTTATTTAGTTGTGTGAAGTTCCTGCACTTATTTTGCTACCTTAGCTATAGTGTTTGCTAGCACTCATATTAAGGTTTCTTTTTTCATGATATGGAGAGACATCTAAGATCGTTGGTTTGTTTATGTTTCTAGAAAGAGAAAATGATGCATTCGGAACTTCCTGCTTAACAGATGAAGAATGTTATGCTCCTATTAGATTGTTATACCTCTTTCTTTTAGAAGTAAAGATAAAAAAGTTATTTATTTTATGGATATGGATATATGGACCACAGTATCTAAGGCAATTTTGGATTTTATTGTGTTGCTTTAATCTCTTAATTAACCCAGTGACTGAATCTGTCTCAGGTACTGGTACGTCATAATATTTATGTGACCAGCTCAACTGGTGTATCATCAACAGCTTAAAGGTACCGATTGTGTGTCTCCATGTTGCCAGAGGGTTAGTGGACGGATGGCTTACGCAAAAACCGCCACTCGTCTCAAGGGTATAGTACTGGACTTGTATGCTAGACTTTAATTTGTTAGAGAACTGTGAAGAAAATTTTGGACTCCCTATGTGGCATCTGTTATAAATGTACTCATATTTTTGTGGTTTTCTGTTTTGTCCCCTAAAGAATGGCATCCAAACTATTTTTACTAATTCTAGCAGACATAATTTAGCTGACAGTTGTTGAGAAGGTTGTATAGATTTTTGGTTGCATATCCTCATTCCTTCCAGGTAGCGGCGATTATGTTGTTCTTTTCTAAATGAAGATGAGCAAGCTGCCGTGTGTAGTTATTGATTTTGCCTTGTGGTTTCTTTGAGTCACCGACACATCTTTATAATGCAGAATATTCTGTTAAATGTTAAAGGTAGTATCTACATAAATTAATTCCATGAATTACCACTTCCAGATGCAACATGATATTCCCAACTCATGCTTATGCCTGTGCATGCGTATCATATCCAGGCCTTTGCTAGTCTATACACTGAATGAGGACTTGCATCTGATTGCAGGTTCATTTATCCATCAGCTGCTAGTAATTGCTGTCTGTTTGATTAGCTATCAGAATGTAGTGGCTCTACATGTGCCGCATAAGACAACCCAAACTTCTTCCACGTCTGAACTAGCTACCCCTCCCAGAAGTGGAATCTTTGAACCAATTGAGATACCACCTGCTGTCATCCCTCATTATCCTTTCCCGGGGAAATCATTGCCGCCAATGTACCCTTCCTTTCCGAAGACATATGACCCTGTCTTGACTGGAAGATGCCCTGTGAATTTCTCTGTCATTTCAAGCATCACAGAAAAAACAGCATCTGATTGTACTCGATCTTTGTCAACGGTGGTTGGAAATGTAATATGCTGTCCACAGTTCAATAGCTTACTCCACATATTCCAGGGATTTTACAGCAACCGTTCTGATACTTTAGTTTTACAAAGTGCAGTAGCTGATGATTGTTTTAGAGATATCATCAGTATAGTAGCTAGTAAAGGAGCAAACAGCTCCATTGCTGGTCTGTGCTCTGTGAAGTCATCAAATCTAACCGGTGGGTCTTGCCCTGTGAAGGACATTGGTACTTTCGAAAAAATTGTGAATACAAGCAAGTTGTTGGAGTCTTGTAGCACAGTTGATTCTCTTAAAGAATGTTGTAGGCCTGTTTGCCAGCCTGCAATTTCGGAGGCTGCACTTCTGATTTCAGGGATCAAGACGGCTCTTGGTGGTAAGAACATAGTTGGAGTACCAAATGAAATTGATACACTTAGCGACTGTAAAGGAGTGGTCTATTCATGGATTGCAAGAGAACTACAATTTGATGATGCCAATTCTGCATTTCGGTTATTGTCTTCCTGCAAAGTTAATAAAGGTTAGTTTTTGTCACATCTAGCCCTGAACGTGTTTGTGAGGTTTTTATTATTGTCAAAGAACTTATGTTTCTTGCTTTTTACTATGCGACTCGATACTGGAATTCCTGAAAATTGTTGTGGTGAAACCGATACTAATTTCATATTTATGTTTTTGTCAATGCTGTGTTGCTTTTTTTTTGGGGGGGGGGGGGATTTGATTTTGGCCAACTCTAACGGATGCTGGAATTACTGCCAAAGGAGTTAAGAATAGCTGCCCATGATCACTAATTGTTAGTGGAGCAAGCTTGCCTCAAGTATCTTGGATGTCCCTTGCAATACATCCAACTTCTACCCAACTCTTTATGCAAGGGACATGCAAAATACTTGAGGCGAGGATTTATGTAGCACTTGTTCCTTTGTCGGTTGTTGAAATCTTGGTTTGCCTGCTTGTTGGCTTGCTGGTTTCTTTGATGCTGATTCTTCTGGTCTCTCTCTGGTCGTGAGCTTCTCTCTTCATCCTTTTCCGGTAGCCTTGCTTTTTAATTGAAGAGCACCTCATCTTCATCTTTTATAGAAAGGTTTGATAATGGCTTCTCCAAGTATTCTTCATTTGCCAACAAATTTTCCAATTAAGATAAGGTTGGTTATGTGATCAACCTGTGTATGGCTACCACTATGCCTTAATACTTTGGCCCCAATCCATGGAGAAAATATCTTCTCTTCTTTGTGTGTCTGATTGCATTTTCTGGATCTAATATTGATATTTCATCACATAAGGATTTTACCGTTGAGAAGTATTAACTTATTGTCATGTTCTGTTGCGAGATCGATAGAAACTCATTTTCAAGTCTTGTTATCTCACATCATTTTTCTTTGTAAAAATCATCGCCAACGTGTCCCAAGCTTATTTGGGTGTCCTGGTGTTTCTAATCCATTGTAAGAACTCATCTTCAAGACTTCAACTGTTCCAGCTAGAGCATACATACTGTTTGAGCTACCAACAGAATTCCATAATTCTTGGCAACTAATAGGAAAGCAGTGCGGAAATGTACACGAGGTATATACGCCAAATGAGAAGGATAATCAATTAGCAACATAATCCCTGTTTATGTAGTGTGTGAACTTGGACATTTTTTTAAAGCTAGTTGTACCTGTGTACAATACCTTCTACAACAACAACAATAACAAACATGCCCCAGAGCAGAACTAGTTAGGGTCGGCTCACACCAGTGGTGTTTTACCATACCTTCCAGCATATATCAGCTGTGATTATGGGCATATCTTTAAGCAGTTGTCATCTGGGTTGCAGTGTGTCCCCTGGAATTCAAGCAGCCATTAGAAGTGATCAATGCGTGCAGAAATTTAGCCGCTCCAAGCCCTTCATGTTGTAGCTCATTAAATGCCTATATTGCTGGGATACAGAAGCAGATGTTGATTACAAATCGACAAGCAATTATATGTGCTGCGGCATTTGGTTTTATGTTACAGAAGGCCGGGGTCATGACAAATGTTTACGAGCTTTGTGATGTTGACCTGAAAGACTTCAGTCTCCAGGGTGATTGTTCATTTTTTACATTTTGTTTTTCAATGTCGTGTTGATTTCTGTTGTTTTTATCTGATGTTTGCTTTCTTTGTGATTGGCGTCTGTTTGCAATGGAGCAGCATATGGGCAAGAAGGTACTGATTCTCCTTGTCATTTTGTTGTTTTTTGGTTCTCTGATTAGTGGTGAAGAAATATTGATCTGTTTTTCCCCTTTTAGCATAGAATATTCAATTTAATGAATTTCCATACATAGATATTTGGAAAATAAGTTGTTATGGCCCCCAAAAACTCTGAACTGGTTATGCTATCATACATTGCCGTAGTTGCAACCAATACATAGCTCCCAAAGAACTTAAAACCTAAGTTGCTCGTACTCGGGTGTGGGTGTCCGATGCGGGTGCGGATCTAGAGGATCCTTCATGATCTAATTTTTAAGATTTGGGGATATGGATCCATGGGGATTCGCCTAAAAATAATTAAAATATCTAAAAATAGAGTTATAAAACCTAAATTATGAGATATTATGTGGGGAACTTGAGGAGAATCTTGGAAGGAGATTAAATGAAAAAGAGTGACATAGAAATTTCTATATAGAAGGTATTCCATTTTCTAAAATTTCACGTTAGCTTTTGTATTGATTACAATTTTGGTCAAAGTACCCAAAATTAGTTGACCAAATTGGACACGGATCCCACACCCACGCCCACACCCACACCCACACCCATGTCGTGTCGACACGGGTGCGGCACCAAAAGGGAAGAGTCTGAGCAACTTAGCTTAAAACTTTTAGATTTGAATTGAGAATTGCAGTTTTTGTTACTGTTGCAGGACTCCCCTTTTCCATCTGCCATAATGTTGAAATAAATTTTTTATTCTCCCACTAGAGTTATTACCTCTTCCAACAGCGCTGTAACAGTTTCTTTTACATATTAGAATACAGTGAGTATCGTTGGACTGTAAGTCAAAACGAGTTTCTTTTTCCCATTTTCTCATTAAACTGAATCTGTACTTTCACACCTTAGTGATGATAATATGAATAATTGCTCAATTGTATTGTATACAAGTATCAAAGGACTTTAGAATAGGTTCCCAACAACTACCTTAGTGATCATCACAAGCAGGGGTGAATCCGGGATATCAAGATGATGGGTTTACTATAACTGAGAGGTGGATTAAATTTATATTTGACGTGTTTCGCCTTGAATCCGTTACACTTTCGAAATTATATTTTAATTTTCTTGTTGCAAATTTAGTGATTTTTAACATAAATACCTATACCCTATGTCAAAAATGTTGGGATTAGTTGAACACGTTATGATACATCCTCTACTTCTGCAGTAAAATACTAAAATATAGACACTTGGCATAATTATATAAGATTTTACTGTTGGGACATTCTGAAGGAAGACCTAATGCAGACTATCCTCAACTTCCACCGGAGGAGCTTCCTTGAGAAATCCTTTAATGCTACTCTCATAGCTTCGATCCCAAAGAAGCCTTGGAACAATAAAATAAAAGGATTTCAGACCAGTCAGCTTAATTGGAGGGGTTTACAAGACCATTTCCAAGCTGATCACTGAAAGATTGAAAACAGTCATAGGGAAGCTGGGAGATGGACATCAAATGACATTCTTGAGAGGAAGATAAATCATGGATGCTGTTCTATTGGCAAATGAATTGGTAGATTCTAGGGTGAAACAGAATAAACCAGGCATCCTATGCAAGCTAGACATTGAAAAAGCTTATGATCATGTCAATTGGAATTTCTTACTAAATTTTTTGAAAGACATGGACTTTCGAGAAAAATGGATCTGCTGGATACAATTTTGCATTTCAACTGTAAGATTCCATTCATCGTAAATGGCAAACCTGAAGGATTTTTTCAATCACATAAGAGGTCTGAGACGAGGTAACCCAATGTCACTTTTTTTGTTACTTCTGACTATGGAGGGCCTGAACTACATGTTTAGAACAACAAAGGAAAATGGGTGTGTGAAAGGATTTAGTGCTCAGACAGGGAGGGGTGGTGATCTAGAAATTGCACACCTTTTTTATGCTGATGATGCCCTGTTTTTTTGAGAGGCAGAAGTGGAACAAATCACACACATAAGAGTAATCCTTGCAATATTTTAGGGCATCTCACGACTTCATGTCAACTGGTAAAAGAGTTTCCTCTCTCCAATTAATCTGGTAGACATTTTACAAAGTCTAGCTAAGAATTTGGGATGTCAGGTAGCTTCTTTGTAGTTACCTTTGCCTACAAAGTACCTGGGGATGCCTTTGGGAGCAAAAAACAAGGAATTGGAAGTATGGAATGAGAAGAAAATCAACAATATGAGAAGATCCTGGCAAGGAAACAAAGAACAAAGAGGCTACAATCTGGTGAAATGGGAGAAACTCACTCTGAACATAAATCAGCCTTGGATTGAGAAACCTAAACAACCAGAATAACTGTCTACTACAAAAATGGTTATGGAGATACTGTATAGAAGAGGGAGCCCTATGGAGAAGGTTCATAGCAGGGAAATATGGCTTGCTTAGCCAATGGACTACTGAGGAGGTGATGGGGTCTTTTGGATGTAGTGTGTGGAAAGACCATCAGAAGGTTGTGGCCAAATTTCCAACAATATCTATATCAGTGTGGGTGATGGCCTAAAAATAGATTTTTGGAATGAAATTTGGAGAGGGAATGATAGCCTGAGGAGCTTATTCTGCTCCTCCATATTTGAGCCTTTAAAGATTTGGTACTGTTGCCCAAGTATGGACAAAGGTGGAACTTAGTGTTCAGGAAGGCTGTGAATGACTGGGAAATTGAGATTTTGCCAGGTTAGTGGAGGTGCTAAATACCTCACCAGGTATATCTTAAAGAAAGGACAAACCAATTTGGAGGCTGCATAGCAAAGGAGTATTCACGGTTAAATCTTGCTATTGGAGGATGAATGTCAATAAATCATTGTCAGATAATTGGCCTTGGAAGCTAGTGTGGAAGACGACTCCCATTAAAAGTATCATGTCTTGCTTGGCTAGTGATAAGAAAAACTTCCCTTACCCATGAGGCATTTAAAATATGCAATTCTGTTCAAGGTGCTTTATGTGTGAGCAGAAAACAGAGGTAAATAACCATATGTTCTTCACTGTAAAGCAGCCTCAAATTTGTGGATTATGTTATTGTGTATAATAGGGGTTTGCTAGGTGATGCCAAAGAAAACCAGGGAGCTCCTTAGCAGCTTGACAGGAATTGGCAACATAGGGGAAAAAAAAAGACTGGTGGAAGACTATGCCAGCCTGTATATGATGAACTCTATGCAAAGAAAGGAACGCTAGATGTTTTGAAGGACAAAAAGAAAGTTTTCAGAAGATAAAAAATGAAATCCTCAAGAGTCTTGTTTTTTTTTTGGGTGTAAACAAGAATTGGTAGGGGAAATCATAGAGATAGTTGATTTTATAGGGAACTTGTAATTCTATATCTTTTGAGGGTGTGCACATCAACCCTGTGGGATGAAATTTACAATTCATCATCTCTTGGATGATGAAATTTTTGTGAATACGAAGTTACCCTTGTCTCAAAAAAAAATTATATAAGATTTTACTGTGACAAAGGAGAATAGGGATTTCAATGCGTCAGATGTGGGGATTATGAAAGGATAAATCAAATAAAGGAAGGAAGGTGAAGAAAAGTACTTGATTAAAACACAAGAGGGGACACCAGACATGCCCTCAAACGTGGAGATTTGAATCCCAGATCAATTCCAGAAAGAGAAAGGAAAAAATAACAAGATAATTGTGAGATTTGAACCCCAACTTCACTTGTTGAGCAGCACCCAATAATCATTGCATCATAAAACTCTGTGAGCTTGGGTGACCCATATATTTTAAAGTAAGTTTTAAAGAATATAGCTTTGCTATACATAGTATAGGAAGAGGAGCATGGTTGCATGTGAGCCCATGCTTCTCCACACAGATACACCCCCGATCAATACTCCCTGATTCACCTTATAAATCAGTCAGCTACTTGCTCGTCAATAAGTATGTTGAATTATTCGGTTAATCCTACTTCAGTCTTCCAGAATATGCATACGTGTTGTTCTACTCATGAGAACTGGTCACTTGAAAGGTTATCCTCTAGGTTAGGGATAGCTGGAATGTTATGCATACAGCTGTAGTTGTTAGTGAGCAAACTGAAGTTCATCACTGTGTTCGGGTGCAAAACTAAATTCAACTGCATGTTACAATACTAGTATGTTGTCAATGCTGCTTTTCTCCAGTTACAGTTGGATACTAGTATTTGGTGTGGACCGCGTTTTAGGTTTTCTTGGCTTAGGTTGTACTGATTAAGTTATTCAAATTAATTAGCAGGGTGCTTGCTTCGAAGTTATCCAGCAGATCTGGTGTATGACAACTCAACAGGTTTCAGCTTTACTTGTGACTTAAATGACAATATTGCTGCTCCATGGCCTTCATCATCGACAGCCACATCCTTGTCTCTTTGTGCTCCTGGTAATTTGACTGAACTTGCATTAATTCTGATTCTGTCAAAATAGAGCTACTTTTGATATATAGAGCTGTTATAAATCGTCTTTGTTTTCATTAACCGTGTGCCTTGATGAATCGCTTTAATTTGCAGAGATGTCTTTGCCGGCTCTACCAACATCAGAAATATTGGGAAATTATAGTGAGTATCTTTCATTTCCAACCTGTTTTGCTTATTCCTGTGATGCCATTTATTTGCAAAGGTCATCCTAGTAGGTAGTATTGTCTGCTTTCCTGCTCAAGCTAGAATGGCAGTTATCATCAGGGGTAGGCTTTATTTCCGAACTTTGGTTTCAATAATTCGGTAATTGGCAATTGAAAGTTTATACCAAATACCAAACTCTCAAAGTTTGGTTCGTACGTAAATCCGGATACGGTAATTCACGAGTTACCTTAACTAGACAGAATTCTATATATTTGAACTCTTCTTTGTTTGCTTGTAAATAATTGTTTACTGCAAAAAGACACTAAATATCTTCGATAACCATTGGAAAACACTTTCCAAGTCATCTTCTGTTATTTACTTTGTTGTTTTTATGTCGATCAAAGATAATCATACAAGTCAAAACATGAATATAAAGAAAAAAATCTACTAAAATTGATAGCTGACACTATGCATATCATGAAAAAAAACATATCGAACTTTTCGTCTTGGATACTATCGGTGCATGTATCAAAGCTCATGTTAGTAAGAGAAATAAATATAATTCATATCAGCAGCACTGTCCACATAATTATATTATCTCTTCAGTAGTTCAGTGCATTACAAAAGGGAAGGAACTGTTTCTCTTCATATATCCACTTAAGAGTTCTCCTATTCAGGATAAAAAAGAAAGACTACTGATAGTATGAAATGCATGAAACATTTCCACAAATTTCCAAGAGTCAACAACTAACAAGTTTAAAGTGGTCTGAACCAACTAAAAGTCTAAAACCAGTCATTCAATTCCAAAACATACCATATGTTATTGTCTGTCTTCATCTAAATTTAGAGCCCGTTTGGCGTAACTTTTAAAAAGTAGTTTTAAAAAAGTCAAACTTTAGTAACTTTTAAGTTAAAAAATGTAAAGTAGGGGAGCATCTACTTTTAACTTTTTTAAAATCATTTTAAACTTAATTTAAGTTATTTTTTAACTTTGCCAAACACTCCAAAAGCTAAAAATGGCTTAAAAGTAGGTTTGACCAACTTTTAAGCCAATCCAAACTGGCTCTTAGTCTTGAACAAGAAATCATGTTGACAAGACCCCAAGAATAATATTGAAAGTTCAAAACAATCGATCACCAATTGAGAAGTTCTCTTCATAATAAAACAATGCAGTTACCAACTAATCCCATAAGTTCTCTTCAGAAGCAATGTACTTTTCAGTTTTTAATGAACTTCAAGCTCTGTATTAGACCAAACACCTTAGCTAACAAAAAAGAAATCAAGAAGATCTTTCCAACTAATGCTTCAGCCTACAACGAGTGGAATCTTTCAGTACAATTACAATTCCTACAACAAAGAGTGAATGATGTTTAAAACTTAGCAGAAAGCCAGAAAGTGCCTGAGGCAACTTGCGACTACAAATTAAGAATGAGGGATCTCTGGTGACTAAGTAAAAAAATATTTTATTTTGCACTAAATAGAAACAAAACACAAAACCATATCAAGTTCAAGTTGCATGAGGTCATCAAAATCTTCTTCAACATTTACGGGAAGAGGCTCACTTCGATACAATCTTGAAGACAAACAAGAGCTTGCACCGATTTTGGAGTCGGTGAACTCCTAAATGAATCAAGAATACCGGCCCGATGCTAAATGCTCATTCCAAGGCCACACTAGAAATCATAATTGCCGTCACATCACGAGCTATCTTGGAAATAAATTCACCTCTGGGAGCATAACTTTCCTCCATAGCAAGATATCAAAATCATCACTATTGAGCTCTTGTTCATAACTAAGATACTTTTCTAACTCTTGACTCATCACCCAAACATGTAGTATCTTGTTTTTTCCTCTTTATTTCAAGTCTATTTCTCACTTTTGTTGATTTTGTGTTAATGTTAGAGCTAGCTGTATCAGATGTCTTATTCGGTAAATTAGAGAAATAAAGATGTATGTCGAGATGCATTATGGAATTATTTTTTCTAGATACTCTTCAAACATAGATTTCATATATCTTATATTTTCCTCCCTTTTCCCTCTCTATACATATCCTCAAGTGGCTGCCAACATACTCGAGTTGTTACGAGGATCTAAGATAGAGGCAACAAAAAGCATCTTATTCATTTTTTCAGAAGCACCCCAATACTTGACAAACTTCTTTGCTCATTTTGCCAAATTAGGATCTTTAGATTCCATACATTCTTTTGGATGATCGTGAAGCTCAATTATGTCTTCAAAGTGAACATTAGAGCTGACATAGAGTGAGTGAACCCGAAACCTTCACAGTTAAGTCATAAATAAAACATTTGAATAAATATTACCATGCTTCACATTTTGCCAATTATTACTTTCAAGTACACCTGCAACAATTCCATCTTCATAAACATTAGTAGCAAGATAAGTTGACAATCCACTATCCATAAGATCATACCTATCAAATGCAGTCTCAAATTGTTTATGTTGTATCCAACATCAAGTAGGTAGAATTCCACCTAGTAAGAACATCCAAACATAATGACTTGAACATTCTATGTTTTTGAGTTCACAACATTCATTAAATTTTCTAAGCCTTCCAAGAGTTGGTCTAATATACTTTACCATTTCTCTTTACACGTTTGATAGATACACCAACTTCTTTCATGCCATCTTGCATAATATACAGAGAATTTATGGGATTAGTATTTTCTAAGCCTTGCAAGAGTTAGTCTAATATACTTTACCATTTCTTTTTACACGTTTGATAGATACACCAACTTCTTTCATGCCATCTTGCATAATATAAAGAGAATTTATGGGATTACCATTTTCTAAGCCTTGCAAGAGTTGGTCTAATATACTTTACCATTTCTCTTTACACGTTTGATAGATACACCAACTTCTTTCATGCCATCTTGCATAATATAAAGAGAATTTATGGGATTAGTTTTGACTGCACTATTTTATTATGAGAACTTTTCAGTTGGTGATATAAAGAGAAACTCATTGGAAAAGACAATCAGTTTTGTAGGTTTGTTAAATAGAAATCTTTATAAATTAATAATTGAATATTCAGTAGGAACATTAATGTATAAATTACCTTCTTTAGTTTAAAAAAAAAAATACCTTCTCTGGTGGGATGGATTGTTTATCCAAAGATATAGGGAGTCCGTACGAACCTCTGCTGAAAAAGCAGGTAAAACCCCCCACATCTAATGAGTAGAAAAGTAACACAACCAAAGGAACATAGTCTAAATCGAAGATATAGCTCATAAAGTGATCACATAACATTGGATAGTCTAAATCGAAGATATAGCTCATAAAGTGATCACATAACATTGTAATCCAAAATGTATTCCCTTTAGATCGACAGTACATATATTATATATTATACATAATATAAAGCATAGGCAGGGAAAGAAGCAGCAGGATAATTTGGCAACAATCTGAAATGGTTAAATCCAATGGTTTTGATTCTTGTAGTATATACATTGATTTAAAAACAAACAAAAAGAGAGTTCAAATATATAGAATCCTGCCTAGTTTAGGTAAATCCCAAATTACCCGAAGTTTGGTATTTGTTATCTACTTTAATTATTGATTACCGGACTTTAGAAATAACAAACCGAACGACCACCCCTAATTGGACGACTATTGCGTCTTATCTAATGAGACAGTGAAGTAGGTTTCTGTTTGACTTGTGGATATAAACCATGTACAGCTGCTTATAAAGCTGTCTTTTTTCGTGAAATATTTTGCTAACTTCTCCTACATTGTTGTTCTACCTTTTTTTCTTTTCTTTTGGTGGTGGGGTGGGGATGGTACAAACGTGTGCCATATTTTATTCTTTAAAAAGGTCTTGGTGTCCACGTTACTGTATTACCTTTTGAGGTATATATTGATGCATGTATCGATGCCATGATTGCAGGCTGTCCCCGTGGTGGAGTGAGTCTCCTTGTGCCCATTCTTTTGTTTTTTGTCTCTATATTGTTTTGAAGAGATTTGCCAGAAGCTGATCCAGTTTGAGTTAGAGCCCTGTAGGTGCACTGAGTGACCAGATAATGTGTATATGTACTTTCGAATATCCTTCCTCGTGTATAGTTGCTGTCTTTTTGGCAAGCCAATTCATGGTTTTGCAATATTACTGTTCTACAGACTGCTTGCAAGCCTTTTTGTCAGTACTTCTAATGCTTTTTTTAAAAGAAGGATAAAGAAAAGCAAAAGCGCATTGCAGAACTTGGTCCTCCTGCATCGACGAAAAAAACTACATAAAAAAGGAAACAGAACGAATGAAGAGATGTGAATTGTTTTTTCATCGCTAAGCATGTCATTTTTGATAGTATTTTGCTGAACTTGATGATCTTCGTAAGCAAATTCTAATACAATGTTGATTTGGCCACAATCAACAAGACCATATCCAATTGTGCAAGAGTTAAGATGCAGGTAGATTTGCTGGCTAAGTTGCCAAAATCACATCATACCAAAAATACTACGAGGAAGGTAAACTGCAGTGATATAATGAAGAAGAATGTAGAAGTTTTACATTCAGAGCTACGGAAAGAAGCGAAAAATGAAGACGAAGGAATCTGCAGAAGATGAAGAAATGATCCAATGGAACAATTAAACCAGGAGTCAATAACGTCCTAATATAGAGGAGTTGGAGGACCAAACCAGTGGAATCCTATGAAAGACAAAAGAGTCTTTGCTATGTCAAAGAACGACAAATATGTAAATGATGTACCAATTAATATTCATCAAGCCTGACCAATATCGAAACACATAACAAGTTTGAAGCCTTAACAGAGGAAGGCAACCAACAACTACTGTATCAGAGATTGTGACCATAGACAACAAGGAGTTAGGAGAACCAGAGAAGATGAAAGGTAATAACACCAAGAGTCTTTTGGGATTGTAGGAACTCCACAGCAACTCAACAGTGAGTAAAAAAAATGGGAGTAAGGGGATCTGGTAGTTACAGAGAAAGCAGACATGAAAGACGAAAATAAGGAAGATGCACGGAGGGTAGCGATCAAGAACGGACGTGACATAGAAGCTGCAGACCCTATTCAGGAAGTGAATAATCAAGAGACACAGGTGGGACTCATACCCTCCCAAGACATGAGGAAACTGAAGCTGATCATCAGTTGGCTATCATTGTCCCCAGTCCCCAGTCCCAATATCAGGGAGAGTCAGAAAAAGAAGTCTCCTAATCCTAGCTTTATAGTCTTATAAAGTACTTGGTCTGTAGGAACTAGCAAACTCAAACCAACTGCTTGTGCGCTTTTTAATTCTTATTAAACTACTATAAAATCAGCCAATCGTCACTCGATCATATTATCAAACTGACTGCAATCTTTCTGTCTCATGCGAGCAAGCACGAGAGATGCGGAGCCTGAAGCTACCGCTTCCCCCAACCGTCGTGACATACTTTGATTCAAAAGAAGGTTGAAGGGTTTGGCAACAAGAAATAGGAATGACGGACAAGAACATTACTTTATGACTACTTTTTCATTTTAGTTCGACTTGCATCATATAGCTAGCGTTCCTTTGTGGATCTCCATATTTTACTTCCTTACAGTCAAGTGGCCAAACACCCCTTTCTTTCTGCTAGTTCTTACATAAGCAATTTGCAGGAAGTAAACAAAGTCTTTCCTTCTGAAATCCACTCCTGAAGTCAGAAAGTTGCATGATACAATAACCCACAATGTTGAAGAGGAAGAGGAAGAAGAAATGAGTTCACAGTTGAACAGAGGGTGAATCAGATGATACAACAATCTTACATCTCCCCAAAATCAAGAGGAGGAAAGAGAGGTAGGATACAACGCGACACAGATATTCAACAACCTTCTGGGTGTAGACACAAAAGCTTTCCACTGATTATGAAGGCCTTTATTTGGATCATCAGATTAGTGTAGACACAACAAGCTTTCCACTGCTTACAAATACTTCATAGACATCACAGATTCACTCTGATTGCACTTGTGGAGCCATTTCATAGAGCTACACAAAATAAAAAATACAGAAGAGGACCAGGAATGGAGCAATCTGGCAGCAATTGCGATGGAAAAAAAAAGTTTCTTTGTGGAGGAGAATGTGGAGGTTGAAGTAGTTATGGATACATCGCGACAAATCACATTGAAATTGTTTTTATAGGAATGCAATATGTGCTCTTTTACCACTTTGATGTATGCTAAATGTTCTGACTATGAAAGATTGAGGCTTTGGGACAATATCGATCAACTGGTCAACACAATGTCCTTGCCTTGGCTAGTGGGCGGGGACTTCAATGAGATATTAAACGAGGAGGAAAAGATTGGGGGTTTACCAGTAGTGCCTCAAGAATATGAGGACTTTGCCTTACTGAAACAACTTTAACCATTACCTTACAACATCAACTACATTTTTACCAGTTGAGGTACTTGCGATCCAGTGCCTTCAACTGTTGTAACCTTTTACAATCAATCTCTGACATATACAGTACACTGATAGCAGATTAAGCCCGATCCAGCAATATTGCATGTGTGAAGAAGGGCGATACCACTTGTAAGGCTTTTTCATCGATTGCGAATCATGACAGGACTCAAGGAAGAAGGTCTACTCGACACAAATTCCGTGTTAATGAAAACTTTTCACCGGAATCTTTCACAAAATTTCAAATGATTTTGTTCTTCTATGATTCTATTCCATGTATACATGAAATCCTCGAATTCCTGCCCAGACCATACAACACAAGAAGCATTTCTGTGCTGGATAACTAAGAGCCATTTGTCAAAAAGCAATTACTACTGCCTGAGCTACCTACAGTGCATGACACATCTTGAACCAGAAATTTTACATTACGGGTTCCAAGAATGTCGAGTATTTCCAAACACTCGTTCAAGTCTGCATCATTTACCAACATCACCCATTCCTCTTCATCATCAAGATAGTGGAGCTGGAACGTCCCTATCTGTAGTTTGAACCTCTTTGCAACCTCTTCATAGAGTTGGAAGCACCCTGCTGAAGGCTCAAATTTAAATCGGATTTTATCTTCCATGTAACTAGCTTTTACAGTAATTTGTGAGCCACCATCCTCAACTGTTGTATGTTTTCTCTCACCAGAACTACGGGAGCTAGACGAACTTCCATTCATTGTTGAACGGGACGTATTTGACGAATCTGTCACACCTGAAGAACTCACCTTGTTATGTTCCATAACACCATCATCTCCATCCATTTCGATACTTCCTTTCATCTTCTCAACATCATCAGTATTAGCCATGGAATCTGGGCATCGGCTGATGATATGGCAGCCAGAATTGTCCAACTTTAAGTTGCTTGTGTTCAAACTACAGCTCCTCCATCCTCCTTTTGTATGGAAAGAATCCAGTGACACATTTCCAGAACTGGTGCATGGCATTGTGTCTGGATTTGCAGGCAAGGATGACCTTCTATCTAATGCAGCCAATTTGGAGCCATGACAAACTCCAGACAATGAATTATTTGGTTTATCCCCAACCCTGAAAGAGCTAGGACTGAAATGACTCGACTCTGGTAGTTGGTTTCCATCCACATTCAAGTCCTCTTCCATTTTCACCAGAGAGTCGTGGTTGTCAATGCATGAAGTTTGGAGCGCAGACACAGCATCTTGGAAAAGGAATTCAGAACTTTCTATTGAGACATCTTTGCAAGGAAAGAGCGTACTTTTCTGTGAGTCAAAATCTTGAAGGATAGAGGTTGCTGCAACTAAACCTCCAGTGACTGTATCAAACTTCAATCCTCCTTCTATCCCTTGGACTGATTGAAGCACTGTCCGTATCTTTACTAAAGAACGATTCACTTTACTTATCTTCCGGGATGGCCATCTTGAGATCCCATATTGCCGACATATCCTTTTCAATGTAGTTGGACACACTACAACAACACATAAACAAACAAATGTTACAACCATCTTTTACAAGATCATATAATTTTGTGCTTTCAACTTCAAACAGTTCTATGTACTACTCTTTTTACATCATAAAGAGTCTGCACCCTTTGGTAATGTCACTTTTCTTTAAAGAAATATCACTGAAGAACAGAAATCAAGTAAACCAATTTTTTCTTCTGACATCCAATTTTTTTTAAAACCATCATGTTAAATTTCAAGACACTACTACCAGATACATAGAATTAGAAGTTGAACTTGGCGCAAAGAAAAATAGAATATTTGACTCGTGATAGGAGAGTTTGGATGGGCTGGTAAGAGCCCCAAAATCATGTTAGAAGGCAAATAAAGGGACAAGAGATGGTACTCAGTACGTGTATATTAGCCCCAATTGGGACGGCCTCAAAAATCTGACGATGTCCATAAAGTGTTTGCAAGGAATATCTGAATCACAAAATAATAACCCAATGGAACAGGACAGATACCAACATTTGAACATAATAAAAAAAATTTCCAAAATGTCCAAATTAGTTGATTGTTTCCACTTGACGAGGGTATATATTCTTACCGCCAATGCTTTGTGCAGCATTCTTGAGGCTTCCAGAGAAGTATTGCTGAAGAACACTCAAGCTGACATGTTTCTCTGCTGCACTTCTTTTTTTCTCTGTCCGTTTTCTTGATACACTCGGTGTCTACAATATGAATTGCAATAACTTCAGTATTGACAAACAAAAGGGATGAAATAGGACTTAAAAAACACATAGAAGGAACATAATTTGTCTAGGAGCACATAAACTAAGAGTTATTGAAACACAATTATCGAGAGCGCAAGACAATTGTTCAAGAACATGTAAAAAAGGAGAAAGGAAACAGGATACTCGAGCACAGTGTAAACATAGAACAGTTAAGTATACTCTTGTAGACCACTTTAAACATCGTAAAACCAAGATTACATGCTCTGCCAAAATAAGCTAGGGGAACATAGACTAGATTACAGAAGGAAGACAAGTTGAGTGATATACCTGTTTGTGAGGACTATTCGCTTCTATTCCAGCTCTCTCTGAATCACATACATCTATAGGAGCTTTACTCAAATCTAAAGTGCTGTCTAATAATGATTGCTGAGAACTCTTCCTTGACAAGTCAATTGGCGGTAAATCCAGAACAGATTCACTCTGTAACCCACACTTTTTACCCCCTTCTCCAACTAATTCTGCATCTGATAGTGTTCTCAGACTTCTGCAAATTCTCTGCATGGTGCGTGAGAGGTTATTTAAGAGAAGCTGTTGTTCGGTGCTTCCCTCCATATCGACAGGAAGAAAGAACTCTAATATGTAATCATCATCACCGGTGAGTATACTACGTAATCTGATAGCCACTGCAGCATTTAGACCAAACTTCCGTGCATGATGAACAAGTGGATACTCATCTATATGGTACTCTTTCACATCAGGGTAGAAGAAGGGGTGGTTGGATTGGAGGGATTTCCCAACAATACCTTGTCCTTCTTCGAGATCATGTCCCATACATGCATGAAGAAATCCTTGCATCTCCTTGTCACTCACATAACAAGCTGTATTCTCAACACATAATACACTTTTTTCATCTAAGCTTGCAATGCTTTCTCTAGCATGCGCTCTTATTTCATCACCACCTCCTCTACAACTACGGGGAATCCATGTCAAAGCAAGAGGCAGTCTATGAGCATGGCAAACTGCTCGCAGAACATCTTTTACCTCAACTAAAGCAGCTGTTTGATTCTTGGAGAGACTCTGCAAGGAAGCGATAAGACAAGGGGATATTAGAAGGGAATACTATATCAAGACAATCAAATGGCCAGAAATAATGCATAGATCACTGATGAGATTAAGATATTGATTATTACCTGGGAAGAAAATTGAGGAGGTGTTGTGCTCCGTAAGTTTACTGCCTGCAACATAAACCATCTATTCTTGAGGATAAATTAAAGCAGATTAAGAGGTTCTCAAGAGGACAAACCACAAACAACACAACAAGGGAAAAAAAGAAAAGAAAAGAGCACACAACAACATTCCGTTACTTCATGCTTCCATTAGATTCAGACAACCATAAAGTCGAGCCCTCTATATGCACTGACAACCAACCTATATAACCTCCCATGACACTAGCATAACTTTTCAACCAGCCCAGCTAACACATAAAGATCTACATTTGATCAGACAAAAATGTTGATGCACTAGAAAAAGAGGAATAGAATAGCATATTTTATCAAACGAACATGTTTCCTTTGATGACCGTGGTGTCCGGGCCAGCTTGTGCGCACCTCGACTAATACCACGGGATACCTGCCACCCCCCACCCAACAGGTACCAAGTAACTCTGCCCACCGGACAGATGCGAAGAATCACCTAGTGTTATTTGTCTTTGTTGAGTTTTGAACCTGAGACCTCGAGGTTCTCAACCACTTCATTGACCACTAGGCCACACTCTTGGGTGCCTCTGTTGGTTTCTTTTTCTTGCTATTAAGTTCTGTTGGCCACAGGGAAGGTGACAAGTGGGAGGACAAAAATGGATGCGTCACTGTATCTGTCTTGACATCTACATGCCCAAACAAAACATAATACTGAAGGAAGAAAACTGACAAAAGCATTTTCCCTTCTGACAGCACAAGCATCACAAGAAAAAAAGACAAAAGTGAAAAGTTACAATATGATGTTAAGTCAAAAACTACATGGACAAACATATCTAAAACATTCAATTGATGCAAAATTACGTTTTCTGTTCTTCGCAAAATATTAGATACCGAATCAAAAACAGTTAAGGCAATATTGTGATCTAAAGTTCATCCATTAATACATATTACAACCGACACACCCGATAAAAAGGAAAACCAAAAAAAGAAGGAAAAAAAAGAAGCAAATGCCTAGTAGTTAGAAGTAGTACTTGAAGCAAAGACTATTGGCCTGTTCATCAAGATTTCAAACAGGTTCCAAAAAATATTCTGAGGCAGATATTATGATTTCTTTAGTCATCTATTTTTATCCTCAAATACACTGAAATAAAAGTATTCTTTCTCAGTGGTAAAGGTACATATGCAACAAAAGGAGGATAAAGGAACTAATAGAATAAAAGAAGAAACCTGCAGAGCCTGGCAAACATGACTTGTTTCCAAATCAAAATTTGGCTTCTCCTTCACAGTGACTAATTCTAATACTGCACAACACAGTGTATCATGTCCATCATCCTCTAGAATCGGTAAAGCAATCGATCCACGGACTTCATGGTCAACTGCATATTGTACGCGTAAATACTCAGCCTCCTTGTAGTACATAACATTTGATGTCCACTCCGGTATTCTTGAAGTAAAAACTCTACCAGGAAGACCAGGACATGATCCTGGTTTCATTTCCAAATCAAAAGTGAATTTCCTTGACACCTCTCGATATCCAGATAACACCTGATCAAGTAGAAATGGCTGTTCATAGGTGCTTAAAATGTACTGATCACCACTCTTCATCGGAACCCAAACCTGAGCCAAGATTCCCTCACCAGATGATTTTTTAAACAATTCTAATGCCTTGAGCATTCTCTCAGCAAGTGATTGACAAGGTGATTTTGGAATTACATATTTCTCAACAAGATCAGTAACATAATTCTGTTTGCTCGAATTCTTCCCCGTTTCATCAACCAAATCAGCCTCTTCACTAGAGTCTACGAAACAAAACTGGTCATCATTCTGCTGAAACATCAAATTTTCCCCTTCACATGGAAAAGTTTCAGTATTCTGTTCTTCGAATGGTGCATAATCAATGGACATTGGATTAATAGGTGAAAATGTTGGATAAGAAGCAAAAATTTGCTCTATCCCAGCATATGTATCAAGATTCATAATCTCCATAACATTGTCATCTATAAATGAACACCTTGGAGATGCCCAAAAACCAATACCATTTTCCATTGTCAATCCAACTAACAAAAATCTACTGATACTTTATTGCAACAAAATGTCAAACAACAACCCCAAATACTCCTCAGGGCAGTTCAATCTCCCTACAGTTTTACTTATTCCAAGAATCAAACATCGTAGTATCAAATCTCAGTGAATCGCGGCAGTAAGACCACTCATACTAGTAGCATATTAAAGTTTCCTAATTTAAGGAATCTACTAATTACTGCTCCATGGAAATTGTACTTCACATCAAGATTACTTAGCAAAAAAACTACAAAGGTGTAAACGTTATATCTCAAGGACCAAAGGAACCAATTTTTAAGCACCAAATTCAAGAACTTCACAGAATCCAAGACACCCCAAACTTTATCAGCAAAAAAAAGAAAGCCTTTTCAAGCTGTCACACCTAAATTTCAAGAAATTGTAACAATTAACAAAACCCCATTTCACATAAAGAAAGAACCCATAAACCAAATCAATTGACAGATTCAAATCAAGATTTGCAGCTACAAAAAGTGGCTAAGAAAGGAAAATGAAAGGGGTAAAAAGGGTGGATATTAAAACTAGTATACAGAGGTTTTAGATATTTTGTAAGGTGAAGGAAAGTTCCCAATAAACAAAAATTGATTTGAATTCTTTTCTGTGTTTTTGACAATATAAACTCCCTGTGCCTATGTGAAGAAAGAACTTGTTACAGCTTGTCTGGATGGCTGTTACATATTGTATGTCAACAATGAGGGTTGTGGTGGATGGTCAAGCATTCCTTCCTACTTAATTTTAATTAGGAGGTTTCGAGTTTCAGTTTCGGAGTCGCTTTACCTTTAACGTATCGTTTCGAATTCGGATTTAATCGGATTTAATATGGTACCGGATCTGGGGTGAGAAATAAAAAAAACATATTGTATATAGAGTATATTGTCAGTTTAAATATGATATTTATTTTTATTGTTAGTTAAATGATATTATATTATATTATCGAAATTCATTATTACATAATAACAAATATTTTATCTGTTATTTTATTTATTAATGTGTGATATTATGTAAGTATAAAAAAAATTAATTTATCTAAATATGATATTCATCAAACTAATACAATAGGATATGATATAATCTGATATATTAGGAAACAATTTGATGATTTTACTTTTGTATTTTATTTCAAATAGGTGTTTTTTTTCATAACTAAGAAGAATTTATTTATTTTTAATCCCAAAATTTTCTTTGTTTTAATATATGAAAATTTACATTATTAAAGAATCATTTAAAAAAATAAAATAAGATACTAAAATATTTTTTATTTTATAGGTTTGGATTATTTTTTTGAGTAACGTGTTCAAGTTAAAAATATCATTTATTTTGAAACGGAGAAGTAAAACATAACGGCGGATAGCAAGGAGGAAATATTAAAAAAAAATGTTGAAATCTTTACTAAAGTATAACATCTGTCTCTTAAACTATACTTTTAATATTATATTAGTATTATTTTATATTAATAAATGCTCTCACGTCATCAACTTGAATCTTTATGAATGATTTGAATATTCCATTGGTTTATATATGACTTGAAAATTTTTAATCTTAAATTTTGTCACGATAACTTGTGTGATCATAAAAGCAGGTCACTAAGAATAAAATTTAGAGAAAAAAAAGGTGATTATTAATATTTCATATACATTTTTTAATAAAAGAATTACTAAGAATAGTATGAGAATTTACGATGTTGGATTCTTGGAATATATAAAAATCAACTAAAAAAAATAATTTTTTTTATATAAAACAATAATAATTAAAGTTTAAATTTCAAAATGTTATTAATAAAATTTGAAGAACACTATTTACACAAATTTTACCTCTTTCTTTTCTTTTTTTTATTTATTTAACGTTCGATATCAACATTAAAATCCGATTAACCGTACATTTAGATAAAGGCCGCATATTTTGGCCGACATGGTGCACGAAATGGGAAGTTATTGATAAGAATTTGAGAAGATGCTCAGAATCCTCAATCCATGTGAGGCATAAGATTCCAAACTCATTTGATTGTGACACTATATATATCTTATACTAAAACTAATTCAAATCTATCCCTTTAATAATAATTTTATTATTATTTTTCACTCGATATCTGATATTCGAAATAGAATCTAATTATTTCAAATTCACATCGTGTAAGATTTAAAAAAAAAAAAACGTTTTTTATCAAAGAATTTTCGTATTTAAAACTCAAATATGAAATTTCTGTCATTGATGGTCCTTTGATAATAAATTAGTTATACTATAATACAATATTATAAGTTTGATAAAGAAAAAGCACATAAAACCCCCCTAAACCCTAAGCTTGACAGCACAACTTACTTTAGCATTTAAACTACACGGGCGTTTAAATAACCCCTTTAACATCCGTATAGTTTAGATGTTAAAGTAAATTGTGTTGTCAAGTTTAGGGGGAATTTTATGTGTTTTCTCATCTGATAATACTAAGTTCAATTTAGGGAATAATCATTGTGATAGAAGTTTTATTTATTATTGTAATATAATAAAATGGGATGTATAGAGTATAAAAATTGTATAATTTAAGTATATATATGATTACATAAATTTTATACAACAAACTAGGACTAACATTTAGTTCAAAATTATAAAGGATAAATATATTTATAAAATATGAAATTATAGGATCAAATAACAAAATTTAGCCCAAATACTAGTTTACGTCACCTTGCTGGGATTCTCCGGATCTTCATGCCTAACCTGTTGCTCACGTGTCCAGATGTGGGATCTACATGAAATAAATATTCTTTATTTTAAAAAAAATCTTTCTTTTTTGTGAATTTTAATTTTTAATTTTTTAGTGACATATATAAGATTAAAAAAATATTTGATTCTATATATCTTAATTTAAGATCACAACATTTAGAATCTTTTTTTGTTTTCTTAATTTTTGTTTAAAGTCAAAACCATATAAATAAAATTGAAATTGAAGGAATATTGGATTACTGCATGTTGTTATAGATAAATATTCCACATTTTTAAAAAATCGAATCTGCAAAATAATTATAAAAGCTTTCTAAGATAATTACTCCCTCTATTCTAATTTGAATGAATACAGAGTTTAAAAAAATAAAAAGAGATTTTTAAATTTTATAATCTTAAATTAAAAATATTTATAATCTTTTAAAATTTATGATGTTAAACTACCATGTAGAATGTTGAATTTGAACAAAGTATAAAATTTTTTTTTTAGATAAATCCAAAAAAATAAAACACTTTAATTAAAATGAACAAAACATATTATTTTTGATAAATATGACAATAAAAATAAATAAAAATATATGATTTCACTTTGTTGAGTAATAACGTGTTAGGAAGGGAAGTCAGAGGATGATTACAGAGCAACAAACAAGTACGTTATCATTTCTACTTGTAGTTAAACTGCCAAGGGAGAGAATTCCGCAGACCGATTTAGAATTTAAATTTAATCTATATAATTTTTAGTATTAAATTTGTTATTTTTTAAATTTATGAATTCCTATATGTTATTTATTATATTTTTTTAAAACAATTATACATAAATTTATATTTCATATTAAAAATATTAAATTCAGATAGACCCGCGGTATAACATTAGATCAGCCCCTGCCTATGAGTCACTATCATTTCTATAGTCAACGCAATTGCTTTGCCAGAAATGTTGATGAGCATTTTTCAATCATCAAGAAAGGACTTGTTGCCACTTGCCGTCGATTTAAAATTTAAAATTTATAAATTTTTATGACAATTTCAAATGACAAGTATAAAAATAATTGAATTTACAATTAAATAAGTGTAAAATTATTGAGTTTAGATAAATTCTTATTCGAGTTTCTAAATCCGCTCCTACTTGCCAGTCATTTTGCATAAAATAAAATCTCTAACAAATATAATTTCATTTATATTTTAGAGATAAAGAAAAATGTGAGATTCTTAAAAATAAAATTATCTTCTAACAAGTACAATAACAATATTTATGCCTCAATCCCAAAAAAATAGAGCGATTACATGAATTTTCAAATTTTTAGCAGTTAATATATAAAAATTAATGACATCTTTTATTAAAATGAAAAAAAAATAACTTTCTTTCGTGGTTATATTTCTTTTCCCCAATGGTCTATTAAAAATTGCTTATTATTTTTAAAAATACTCCCTCCATCCATATTTACTCGTCTACTATACTAAAAATAATTGTCCAACAATAATTATTGAGTTTGGAAAATCAAGAAATAATTTACCTTTTTGTGTCTATTTTATCTTTGTTATTTAATACTATTCAATATATAATGTATTTTCAAAACATTAAATTTAATATATTCAACTTTATTATTTATTATTTCTTAAAATGTGTGCTAAGTGAACAACTATTGTTAAACGGTGGGAGTATTTCATAGTTGTGGGTTCCATGTGCGCATGTTTTAAAGTTGAACATATTGAATTTGGATATTTTGTGACTTTTGTCATTTTAGGTTAATTAATGTGGTTAATAAAGTGTGAAAAGTCAGTTCTCAACTCTAGATATTTTTCAACCCTTGTTTTAGATCAAAGTGTTGTGTATTTTTTTTTAAAGCACAAATCATTTGCAACTTGAATTTTATTATCATGAAAAAGTATGGATCAACTTTGATCTTACATTTTTTTAATATTTAACTTTATCTCTCACTTACACTCTAATAGCTTGGTTTATTTCTCTTTTTATATTTCTCACCTTTGCTCTCACATTCTTTTCCTTTCTTTGCTTTCTTTCTTAATTGAACATAACTCAAATAACTACATTACTTTATTTATATATAATATAAGGTTCTCACAAAGCTATTTTTGTCAAATTTATAAAGTTAGTTTTTTTTTTAATTAAGAAATGATATGTGTTTTTGACTTATTGTTCAACTTTAAAATTTTGTATTTTCCCTCTCTTATATTGTTATTTATTTAGTTTTGTTTTACTTTAATTGTCATCACATAATTTGGTAAATACTTGGAAAAGCATTTTTGCAATATTTTGTAATGCCCCAAGTCAAACTTTCTCAATACATATTCGTCAAGTTTATTAATTTATTTTTATTTAGAAAATGATAAAAAGAAAGACACCCTTATTATCACTTCAAAAAATGCTCCCTAATGAAAAAAGTCACAAAGCTAGTATAGTTATCGTACACCTGATTTTCTTTCTGATAGAAATGATCATATTCTAAATAAAATAGGAGTGAGAATTCCCCCTAACAAACGAAATAAATGAGTGAACAAGCACCGAAAAGTATGCGAATAAAGATTCAGAATATTACAATTAATAAATGAGGGAATCCACAACAAAAAGAAAGATCAATTATTTGGGATCCCCACAAGGCCCCAACACACACACCCAATCTAGTATGTTTAGTCGCTAATTTTTCATATGGTAAATAATTATCATTTTAAGTATGATATATCTTAAGGATGATTCAAATAATTATTTCCATCTATAAATAGTAATGAAAAATGTAATGAAGGATATTTACTATTCCCTTTTAGAATACTTATAATTACTAGTACTACCTTATTCTACAATAATTCTAAAATTCTTCTTTCAATTTGTACAACTTTTTGAATATTTTAGATTCCTCATTGAGATAATTTTAAATATATAAGTTAGGTTGGTAATGATATGTAACACATAATTGGGACTTGGGAGAATCTTCTCACTTTTTAATATTATATGAGCCATTACTTGCATTCTTTGGTAAACGAGGTGGATAATGTACATCTTGTATAAGTTCATTATCATCTTGTATAAGTTAACAAATATTGAGTTGTTATTAAATTCTTAGTTTTGATATCAAATCTTTACGAATTAATTCTTTTTTTTAATTGGGATGGAGAAGGGAAAATGGGGAGGTGATTATAATATGAGGAATCACACTCTCGCTAATCAAGTGGAGTTCAGATAGTCAATCAACTATGCTACTGAGATTCTTCTATCTTATTTATTTCTTTAAAACATATCTCAAATATGAGGGATACAATTTTTTTTTTCATTTTATGTATTTCTTTCGATACATTCATTAAGCAGAGAAGATTTGGAAATTATAATTTGGGTTGAAGAATATTATATTTTTCATTCATATTTTATATTTAGCATCTAATAGATCTAACAAACAAATCCCTATTGGATATTTGAGAATCTTTTGATCACATGTGATGCAGGTGAGGCATAAGATTCCAAACCCCTTTTGATGACGACACTATATATATCTATCTATTTCCATCGAACCAAAGCTGCAACATCTGTTTTATTTCGAGTGGTTCAGACTTTAGATCGTTAAATGGATTTATTTTTGTTAAGATTTAAGCATTTAATTGATTTGAATTGATCTTAATAAATAAAAAGTATTCTTGTGTGTATAATATTAATTATCATTATTTTGTTCATAATCACCAACTATCACTACTAATCGTCTCTGTCATCCTAACTATCATCACTATTATCATCTATCTTAACTGTCGTCAGCTATCAATTCATTACCACCAACCAGATCTGTCATTACAACTACCATCATCATTATCACTATATCGCTTCGCTTCCGGCTCCAACATTGTCGCACCACCAACTCCACCATCACTATCAATCACTGTCATAATTGTGATCAAATTTTGCAACCAGCCAACTTCACAATCATAACTAGCATAGTTGTTATTGTTGTCACTGTCAGTTTCACCATCACAATTAGCACCACCATCAGCTACCACAAATACATCGTCAACCACCACACATTCTACAACAATCATCAACAACACTATAAACTACTAACATCAATTAATTTTATTATCATAATCATCACCATTACTAAAAATTGAGTCAAAATCGATGGACTAGATTAATTTTTTAAAAAAATCGATGTCAAATCGACGGACTGAACATCGTCGATTTAAACAAGGCCAGTTTCACAAAATCGATGAACATGATCGATTAAAGCTAAGGAACAATCGATCCATAATTTGTCGGTTTCGATAAATTAAAAAATTGACATAGAATATTTTTTTTAAAAAACTAACGAATTGGATCGATTTTTTTTAACTATACATAAAAAATGTAGTTAATTGAAATCTCACTCAAATATTTACTAATTGTTAAAAGATTCGAATGACATCAACATTTTTAAATCATTCAATTTTATTTAAGTATCACGAAAAATTATAACTCACGATTAGAAAACAAATGAGACATGGTGACCATAGTGTACAATAATATCATTTTGATGAGACATATTCTATTTTAATGAGGAAAAATAATCAATTAGCTGCCTCCAAATAATCAGCAAATCTTCTGAAGATTGTGTTATGTTTTTCTTTTAAAAGGAAACAAATTAATATTTAGAATCGATATTTTGTATTAGGTGACACCTAAGAGAGATTTGGGGATGTGTGCACTCCACATTCCAAAAAGATTCTAGTGTGCTACTGAATCTCGATTAGTATATTTTTTTAAAAAAATTAATCACTACGTCTCTTTTTATTTGTTTAATTTTGACTTTTTAGTTATTTCTTTTTATTTATCATTTTTAACAAATCAAGAAAATATAATATTCTTTTTATCTATTATATCTCAATTTATTTATAGAGTTAATATTTTTGAAAAAGATAGAACCTCTTTAATAAATAGTTTGATTTTCAAATTCTATCAATTAATAGGGATAAAATAATAAACTTATTTTGTCAATTATTATTTTCTTAATAAGCGTGTCAAGTAAAAAATGGTCAAATAAATTAGAATAGAGGGAATAATTCCAAAATTCTAGTGTGCAACTGAAATTATATTTTTCTTTTCGGTTTTAACTAGTATAATTACATAAATCCTATAGTGTAAAGAGTAAATTACATCTTATCTCTACTCTTTTTCTAATTACAATAATCCCTTAAAATTTGTACCTTCTGGATACATAAGTCACCATCCGGATACATTAATTCTGATACAAGAAGAATCTTTCTGTTGCGCTAAAAAAAGAATAAAATCTGAAAATTAATTAAATCTCATAAATTACCCTTATGCTTCTTCTTACTCTCAATCATACAAAGACAAATCCTAACAGAACAAAGAAATTCAAAATTTCAAATTGCTCCCCCTATTCAACGAAGAAACCTTTCAAATTTGATTCAAAAACTTTTGTCGAAATTTTGGGTAAGCGAGGTGAGTTATGAAGGATACAAAAGTGATGGAATTGTTGTTGGACAAACGATTTCCTTTTGAATCTTCAAGTTCATCGAAGATCCTTTCAATTTTGATTCAAGATTATAAAAAATTTTGAGATTCAAGATTCTTTCTTCTCCCAGTTCATCGAAGATAATTTTGAGATTCAAAATTCTTGAAAATTTTGAGATTCAAAATTCTTATCCTAGTTTATTGAAGATCCTTTCAATTTTGATTCAAAATTGATTTTTTTTTTGAGAATATACATCAAGAATATCTTTGCTACTTAGCATTTTACTATTTATGTATCTTGTTTAAATTGATAAATATTGTATTTATACTATATACATTAAATAAATAATTGTTGCCCATAAGATGTTAGATTTGAGATCGATACATTACCGTGTGGTAGTTGCTATGTAATTGATACATTTAGTATAAATTCGAATTTATGTATCATATCTAAAAAATTAGTGCATGATACATTACTATTTATGTATCTCGTTTAAATTGATAAGTATTGTATTTATACTAGATACATTAAATAAGTAATTGTTACCCATAAGATGTTAGATTTAAGATCGATACATTACCGTGTGGTAGTTGCTATGTAATTGATACATTTAGTATAAATTTGAATTTACGTATCATATCTAAAAAATGAGTGCATGATGCATTACTATTTATGTATCTCGTTTAAATTGATAAGTATTGTATTGTTACGGGATACATTAAACATGTAATTGTTACCCATAAGTTGTTTGGTTTGAGATCGATACATGTAGTATAAATTAGTATTTATGTATCATGCCCGTATAATTTGACGTAACTATGTATCATATACAAAAAAAAATTATGAATATGATAAACAATGATTTAGTTATAAAATAGTACTGCACATACATAACAAACATATGATACATAGTCAATAAATTGAGCTTATTGTTCGTGTTTTCATGTAAAAAAAAAATAGTAAAAGAAATCAAAAAGTTGAAGTGATGGAAATAAATCTACCTCTTGAATAATTTGAAATCATTAGTTGAAAAGAGAAAAGATTTGAAATTCAAAAATAGATTAATTGATGTAATTATGGAAGATTTGTGGTGTGAAAAAAGGAAGGAAAATCATGAGTATGAGATTTCAAATTAATGTATCCGGAAAAGGGGATGATGAGAGGAAAATAAGGAATTTTGATATTTTTTGAAATGGTAGGGAAAATAAGAAAATATGATAATAAATGTTGTATAGTTAAGTAATTTTTTCTTTTAACTATAGTGGGTGTTGGGCGGGCCCATATTGTTCTTGTATTTCTCAATAGCTAGGTCCATTGGGCTGATTTGGCCCAATTTGTAACCCAATTTGATAGGATTGAACTAAGATTTTTGAGAATTCTTTAAGAATAGAGGAATTATACAAATAGCCATTATAATAAAATTAATTATGCTCCTTAGCTATGTATATTAGTATTGAACTTGAACAATTAAATGAAATAGAAAATCTTTAAAATAATAATAATTTATGCATTACTAATCCCTGCATTGCTAATTCTTGTATTACTAATCCATGCGTTATCAATATTTGTATATAGTTTGATGCAATAGAAATAACAAGCCTTGCGTAAGTTCTGTAAGAAAATATTGGTTTATAAAAATACCCTCAACACTCTTTAGCTCTGAGAAATAGAAAATATTTTGAGAGAGATTAGAGGGATAGTTATGTCATTAATTAATTTAATACATGTGTTTAACCCTTTGTATTATTAGTAATACACACCTTACGAGTGGTCTGGTAAAGTATATTAGAAAAAAATATGCATGCATTATCTTTGTGTATTAATAGTATCTTGTTTGGTACACTTTTCTAACCTATGTTGAGGTGTGTATTACTAATACATGAGATTCATGGTATCATTAATACAGGAGGATTTAATGCATTATGCATGCATTAACATGATTAAAGATCCCATTGCCCCTCAAAACGAGTTTTACATTTTTTTCATCATAAATCATAATTGTGAAGGGTATTTTAATAAGTAAATATTTTTATGCAACACATGCTATTTTTAATATACTAAAATCAAACAGTGCATAAGATTAATGCATCTATATATGTATGATTAATACAAACATTATGAATAGGTCTAATCGGCCACTTAGACACCTTAACTAGGCTTTGTTCACTTTAGACACCTCATGTCATGTTTCAGTGTGTCATTTTGACATTTTTTTTATAATCAGCCAAATGTGTAAGGTGTGTGTAACACATTCCGCGATGACGTGTCAAAATGACGATTTAAATAAAGACATGTCATATACACTGAAAATAATTTTTAAATAATGAATTTTGAGTAGAAAAAAAAGACCAACAACTTGATGACACGTGACAATTTTTATCCAAATAGTTTTTTAAAAAATTAACCACTTGCACAGCCCATTCTATGTTGTCTTCTCCACCACCTCCACCCCGATCCTCAACCCCTTCCCCACCAGAATATTTTCTCCACAGTCCACAACCCCCTACCCCTCCCACACTCAAATCAACCCCTCCCCTACCAGAATGTCTTCTCCACCACCTCCCACCCCCCGCACCCCAATCTCTCCCCAATCCAGATTGTCTTTCTCCAAAATACTTTCATAGTAATTTAACTGTTTGAAAAAATATTTTATAAAAGCACAATCTCTTTGCAAAAACTAATTCGTCTTACTTATAACTTCAAATAAAATTAAATTCTTCAAATCTAAACAAAGAGTTCCCTATTAAAAGAATTTCCTAAAACTTTTTTTAAAAATAAATAAATATATATTTCGAGGAGGAAGAATGACAACAAAATAAGAAAAGTTCTTTAAGCTTGAAATCTCTTGGTGTTGTAGCACCATTAGATCTATTTCTCCATGGAAGGAGTTTCAGTTTTAGAAAATTGTAGCTAAAATGGGGAAGAAGAAGAAGAAGAAGAAGAAGAAAGAAATAAAATAAAAATAGGTTAAATAAGCTCTCCACTCCCTGGTAAGGAGTGTATCACACTCACTATGTCATGTCAGCAAAAAGTGTCAAAATGACACATCGGAACATGACATGCAGTGTCTAAAATAAACAAAGTCTAGTTGAAGTGTCTGTAGAAATTAGTGTTAACTTTAGGGGACCACCAATGGGTTACCCTTACTAATATAAACATTACTTATGCAATCATCACTAAAAGAAATTTTGGGTGTGATCACCTAGCTTATAGAAATATCCATCACATAAAGAAATTTTCTCTTCAAATATCCACCTAGAAAATTTTTCAAACTCGACCAACTTTTGGGAGAAATTTCACTTTCACTTACATAAGTTTCAATTTTTTCAAGTATAATATATATCCAAACATAACACATCGGGACAAAATTTTGGACACTCACTATGTCAAAATGACACATCGGGACATGACATGAAGTGTCTAAAATAAACAAAATCTAGTTAGAGTGTCTAAGTGAAAATTAGTGTCAACTTTAGGGGGCCACCGATGGGTTATACCTTACTAATATAAACATTACTTATACAATCATCGATAAAAGAAATTTTGGGTGTGATCACGTAGCTTACAGAAATATCCATCACATAAAGAAATTTTGTCTTCAAATATCCACCTAGAAATTTTTTAAAACTCGACCAACTTATGGGAGAAATTTCACTTTCACTTACAGAAGTTTCAATTTTTTCAAGTACAATATGTCCAAACATAACACATCGGGACAAGATTTTAGACACTCACTATGTCAAAATGACACATCGGGACATGACATGAAGTGTCTATAATGAACAAAGTCTAGTTAGAATATCTAAGTGAAAATTAGTGTCAACTTTAGGGGTCCACCAATGGGCTATACCTTACTAATATAAACATTACTTATGCAATCATCACTAAAATAAATTTTGGGTGTGGTCACGTAGCTTACGGAAATATCCATCACATAAAGAAATTGTCTTCAAATATCCACCTAGAAAATTTTTCAAACTCAACCAACTTTTGAGAGAAATTTCACTTTCACTTATATAAGTTCAAATTTTTCAGGTACAGTATATGTCCAAACATAACTTTAAACACTCTTTTTTTTTTAAAGTTTCAACTTCAAAATCTACTCCTGAATGATTTTCTTGGACAAAGAACTTTCTCAACATGCAATAAGTTGAATCATGATTTTCTTTACTCTCCTTGCAACATCTTTCATGCCGATCCTTAATGATTTAAGATTCAAATATTGTACCCATAAAAATTTGTGATTAATTATTTATTAGTAATTTTTAAAATGTCTATATTAATTGACACGTGTCATAAATCCAGAGGGAAGCTGGCTCCTCATAATTAATATCCTCCAAACTACATCTTTGCATTTTTATTTTTTTTATATGAGAGAAACTGAGCCACAAATTGTGGTTGATGATCAAAAGAAAGAAAAGTGAATATTAGATAAAAATTGAAACCTTTTATCAAAAAGGTAGAGGGTAGAGTTGCAACTATTAGGTTACAACTCTCCCCTTTCATGAATTTACCTCATCTTTTTCTTCTTCATTCTCACTCTTTTTGTAATTAATTTCTATCTTATAAACATGAAAAAACATATTTTTCTTTCAACAATTTGTTAATTGAATTTACATTTAACGAAACAATTCATTCAAAAAATGCAAACAACATATGGTAATAATGAGAACATTTCAACATCCCCTAGTCATCAATTGTCACCACAAAATTCTATACAAGGATATCTTTCATTGCAACCACCACCATCACGGTCTCAATCACAAAATTCAATGCATAGACATCTCTCTTCATCCTCCTCATCATCACAAAGTTCGATGAATGAATCTCATTCAGCTATACCAGCAACAACAACACCAATTATGTCTAATTCGATATCATCACCACCAAAAAATCCCCTTTATGGACCCCCTCTACCAGCACAATTTTCATCATTATCGACACGAATTCCGTGGCCATTAATGCCACCACAACACCAACCACCTCCCTGTCACCAACCCCCTATGATGCCATATTACCCACCAATGGGGGTGCCACCACCATTTCCTCCACATTTTCCTATGCCCTTTCCTCATGACCAATTTCATTCATTTCATCATCCAATGCTCCATGGAAATAATAATAATAATATTAATAATACCTCAAATGGAAAAATTTATAGTCAGCCTTGGTCCACAGGCCTTTTTGATTGTTTTTCAGACATCAAGAATTGTAGGTTCCTTTAATTATTTCCTTGATTTTTCTCTCATTTTTAAAAATATTTTAGAGCTAATCATGTTTTTACAATATTTTTGTAGGTTTTATTACATGTTTATGTCCCTGTGTTACTTTTGGGCAAGTGGATGAGATTTTATCTCAAGGACAAATGAGTAATTTTCTAATTAAGATATTTTATATAGCAAAACACATATAATTATACTACTCATCTGTCACAATTTATATGACAGAGTTCGAATTTCTAGAGTCAAACTTCTTTATTTTGATTATGCATTTAGACATGCAATCTCACATATAATATTACTCCCTCTGTGTCATATTATTTTTTTTGACTCTCGAAATTTGAACTATATGTCATATGAATTGGGACGGAGAGGAAATATATATTTTGTCTAATTTTTGATATTTTCTTTTAATGTATAGCTTGGTGGGAAGCTGCATTAATGTTTGGACTTTTGGAAGCATTTTGCTGTCAAGCATCATTGGTTTTTGCATGGTATCATCGTGTGCAATTCAGAAAAAAATATAATTTGATGGGAAATTTATTCAGTGAGTTTGCAATTACTCTTTTTTGTATGAGATTGGTCCTTTGTCAGAACTATCGTCAGCTTAACAAACTTGGCTTTGATGTAGCTCTAGGTAATTCTCTTTTCATCATTCTTTATCTATGCTTCGTATCTTGCTATTTGATTGTCATATTTTTTTATAATTCCGATTAGATATCATTGATCGTTTGATTTGTGCGCCTAACAAAGAGAGTACTCTTTACCTATTCTGTAATGATAGAAATAAGGTTTATGTATATTCTATTCTCCTCAAACTCTGCTTATGAAATCTTGCTGAATATGTTGTTATCGTTGATCATTCTCATATATCAATATAAAAAAAATAGTGTGGTTTGATTCACATGGAGTACTAGTTATACAAAAATTACAATACAAGAATTGTTTAAGTAGTGAATGATATTGACGAGATTGTCATGTAATGAACAATAATATTTACTCCGTAAATTTATGCGATCATGTTTGATTGATCACAAAGTTTCATTTTTTGAAACTTATAATCTTATATCACATTAAAAGATAAAATGAAAGTTTAAAGGTAAAATTATTTTTATCATAGAAATATGCCATCGATTTCCAAAATAGAATAAAAATGAAAGAATGTCACACAAATTAATACATATGTGTTATTCTTATGTCGTGATTACATACTTTAAGAATTTATCTTTAAATACTTTTATCTAGTATTGCTAATACACATATCCTTGTTTTACATTCTAATCTACGTAAAATAATACATAAATTCATGCATAACTTGGACTATATAGTTGTTGCATTATCTATATTACAATAATTTTTCCTTATATTTGGAAGTATTTTTCATAGAATATCCAACCAAATTATAACCTCTTATTATTTTCAGGATGGAAAGCCAATAAGAAGAAACAAAGAAGAATAGCAAGCCAAAATGCTGTTCAATTTGTGCCACCAATGGCTAATCCTGGGATGTTTAGATGAATAGAAGATTGTTGCAAACCAGTCAAAAGTGGTTGAAGAAAATTATAGATTTTTATCATTAGATGTGTAACAAAGCCAGAAGTTACATGCATTTCAATTGTTGAATTCTTCACATTGAAGAATCTATAATATGCTATGTACACAAATTTTGGATATTTAATGGGATATATCATGATCCTTTTTCCTTTTTTATTTTTTATAACTACTAATTTCTTTGATTAGATGATAATTTTAATGAAAACTTTAATTATATTTGGTAATGAGAGTGTCGGCTTGACCTTTCATAAGTGGGACAAAATAAAGCGTTCATAATTAATAAATGTGTTTATGTCTGTTCTTGATTCAATACACTTTCACTGTAGTGTCCGAGTAGATACTGTTACTTTCTCTCGAACCTTAGTACTATTATTTGATTAGATCATCAAATCTTTTATTTCTCTTAAGATTTCTTCAATGTTCAGTTCTACACACATCATTTTTTCGGAGGTCTAGTTTGTAATTAGGGTATTATAGGGCTGTAAAGATTGACACCAAGAGTATATGGAGTCAATAGATCAACGAAGGGTATTCTTATACCAATTTCATTAGCTCAAAGGTATTATAGGTCCTTTTCCGTTTCTATTTAGTTCCAATCAATTTTTGCACCACCTTTCACCTCATCTACTTCTTTCTCCTCTTGGGGATATAGTTGAGGGCGAATGACAAAACACTCCTTCTCATTTTGTCCCTTTATCTTGAATGTTTTGCAATATTTTGAGACATGATTATATTTTATAATAATACATTTCTCCTTAATTTTCCTGTCTTCTTCCTCACACCTACATTTATTCTCTTTGGAAATTCTCCCATCAAATCCACATTCACATTGATCGTAGCACAACTAAGTTTAGTCTTATTTTGCATAGCCATCTCCATTTGGAGTGTCTTCCCAACTACAACAACTAATGAAAGAACTGTCTCCTTACTAAAGAAATTTGGCTGCAATGAGGAAAACGAAATCTAAGCAATTGTTGTTGTTGTCTCCTCTTCGGGATCAAATAGTGGATCCTATTTGAGGATTCTCATTGAATATGACCAGTGCTTGTAGTAGTAATAGTAATAGTAATAGAAAACGTTTTTTTCCTAATAATAGTCTTTTAATTGATTTGTAGAGTAATATTTATTGAATTAGATTTGTACATGCTTTGAGTAAAAAATATTAGAGTTATAAAATAGGCAAATGACAAGTGTGGGGGGAACAATTTTTTAAAAAAAATTGTATACTTTATAACCATCCATTAGTCTTCCTTCCCTAAAAGTGGAGTCAATATATACATTTTTTTCTTTAAAAAAAAAAAAAGTAGGAGCCAATATGGCCCTACCTAACCAAGAAAATTGATTAAAGAAATTCTTGGGAAAAGTGCATCAAGAACTAAAGCCCTTTTACTTCTTTTATTTTCCTCTCTTTTTCTTCTTCCTTCTCTTCCATGCCTGTTTTGTCCTCATCATCATCTCTTTCTGCAAAACAAGATGTATCCTGTCATGAACTCGAATGGGTATAACCAATTCGTTGCTAATAAACCATTAGATAATGCATCGGCGCAACCATATTCATATCCTCATTTATTACCTTATGGGTATGGTATGCCTCCGCCACCGCCGCCACCACAACATCAACCATATGGATCTCCTGATGGGTCTTCTGTATATATTCAAAGAGCCCCTATTGGAATAACCAAACAAATGGAAGAGACAACTTGGTCAACCAACATTTTTGCATGTGGTAGAGACCCTAAAAATTGTATGTATTCTTCTTTATAATCATTTTATTACTATATATTCTCTATTCGAATAGTTTTATGTTGATTGTCAACCTATCATAATCAGAGGTTATTTCAACATCTTTTGATGGCGGTTCAATATTTATATGATGTTATTCGTGAATTCATTACATTTTTAAATTTAAAGGTTCAGAATTTAATATTTATTGAAATTTTAGTGATTTCTTATGTTGTTTTGAGACTGGCAACATGAACAAACGTACATATGCAAAGTTTTGTATATACCTTTTTATGAATTGAGGCGTAATTGTTATTATTGTTGTTGTCCAATATAAATCACTTCCTATAATTTAATGGATGTATTAATTAATGATCTCATTTTATGCATGTATGTAGGTCTTACAACATGTGTTTGTCCATGCATAACATCCGGGCAAATTGCAGAAATAGTGAGTGAAGGACGAACGTGTAAGATCCACAAATAGTTATATAATATATGTGATATAAGTTGGCATAGTACATAAACATGTCCTTTAACTTATCTTCAACTGACGTCCTAGACTCTTCTATTTTGGATATACAAAAGAAGACACTTAAATTTGTATAAAGTTGAACAAGTAGACACACGCAGACTACGTGACATCCTTTGTGGCAATTCACGTCTTACGTGACATCCTATGTGTATTATGTCATGTAGGACATATGTGTCTACTTATTCCACTTCATACAAGTTTTAAGTGTCTAGTTGTGCACACTCAAAATTGGAGAACTGAAGTTAGGTTAAAGGGCACATGTATTGTGTCATATAAGTTTAAATTAAACTTGGTTTATGTTTAATTATTGTCTAATTAATTTTCTTTTTTTTTGCATTTTGGACAGCATGCATGGAAGGAGTGATAATAAACATGTTACTCTGTTGTTTATGTTGTACTACACCACTTTATACTTTTTACTACAGAGTTAAATTGAGAAGAAAATTTAAGTTGGAAGGGAATGAGTGTCTTGATTGCCTTATTCATACATTATGTTGTTCTTGTGCCTTGTGTCAAGAATATCGTGAGCTTCATCGTCAAGGATTTGACCCTGCACTTGGTAAGTCTCGGTGCACAAAGCATTCTGTAAAAATAACTCTTTTAACTTGATTTCAGCTGATATATTTTTATTACATATGTCCTAAGTGGTAATGTGGTATAATACATGCATGACGCCAAGACACAAAATTATCGTATAGGACGCCACGTAGGACGAATGTGTCTATTTGTTTAATTTTATACAAGTTTAAGTGCTTACTTGTGCACATTCAAAGTTGAAGGACATAAATGTCAGCTAAAGTCAAGTTACAGGACATATTTATGTATCATGTCAATATTATATCCTATTAGGGTTCATGATCCCGCAGATTTTAAAATTAAATCATTAACATATTTTTTAATTCGACCTCATATGATATTTATGTCCTCCAACTTTAATATGCACAAGTAAGCATTTGAACTTGTATAGAGTTGAACAAGTAGACACATATATCCTACTTGATGTTTTATAAGGCAATTCATGTCCTACGCAACATCCTACCTGATATTTTATGTGTATTATGCTAATCTTTATGTACATATGTTCAGGATGGGCAGAAAATATTGAGCGGCAAAGCCATGCTGTTGCTGTTTTCACTATTACCCCACCTCCAGTTCAAGAAGCCATGAAAAGATAACAGTTCAATTTTTTTTTTGATCAGTTAATTGTCAAGGTAAGAATTATATAGAGTTTTGTTCTAAATACAGAAGAAGCAGCTTGTTTGTTTTTACATTAGTTTGGTTCTAATGGTAAAGTTTGGCACATATGTCAAAAATTGAACAAGTAACTCATGTGTATTACGTGGCACAATACACATAAGACGTTATGTAGGACGTTACGTAGGACATACGTGTCTACTTGTTCAATTTTTTATATAAGTTTAAGTGTCTGCTTGTGCACATTCAAAATTAAAAAATATAAATGTTATCTGAAGTCAAGTTATAAAAGTATTTAATATCACTATTAGCTATAATTCTTACACTTTGTTATTATTATTTTGTCATTTATATGTGCAGATATAACCAACTACACCTAATGCTGCTATCTTTGAAAGGTCAAAGCTGGAATGTCCCAAGCTAACTTTAATTTGTTTTCCTAAATGTAGGTGAATTCTCAAATAGATTGTAATTATCAGAACAATCCACTTGATTACCTTCTTGAATTAGGATTAAAAAAACAATTTTGGATTTTGCATATATTTTCCACTTCAAGTAGATAGAAATTAATCTCAAACATATGTTGTGTTATGGACATTTCCAAAAACTAGTAGCATTGGGCATAAAGTCAATGTAGAGATATCTACAACTAGTTTTCTCTTTGTATGTAAATACAGGTTGTATAAACTAAGTTCTTCATGAATTTAAGCATTCCTTAGATGATCATTAATCAAAAAGTTCATGTAAAGTCCAACTCACATGCATTATAGGTTACAATAGGCACAAAAAAAATAGTCTGATACACAAAACATCCCACGTTCACGCAGAGTTCGAGGAAGGGGCGCACCCCAATTAGCTAGTCTATTCTAATGCACGCATTAGTAGTAACTTCTACGGCTTGAGATTTGGTTTACTAATCACGAGGTTGATATTGATTGTGGGCTCCTTCCGAGTCTCCACTTGCCTATTCAAACTACCACAACACCTATATGACTAAGCAAGGTGAGTATGTATATATTCCTATCCTAAACGGGAATCTATTGGAGTCCAGGCCAATTCACACACACCTCAAGTATTTCCACAAGTGAAGTCTGTGGAGGATGGCGTATATACAGATCTTACCCCCTACGTTATACAAGTAGAGAGGTTGTTTCCAATAGACCGACTCAAGTAAGAAAGGAGATGCCAAGATGGACATACACAATTCAACTAGAAAATTGAGATTTTCCACACATCTTTATTAATCAACTTATAATGTCTTCAATTATTACAAAATACATTGTCCTTCATGAAAATTCAATGACTTATTATTATGTATGCCCTGGAAAAGTGACATTTGATAATCCACCCTCCAAACCTAATGGATATTAGGATTGTTCATATTTGTAAACTTACAATCTTGGCGAATTTCGCCATTTTTACCTGTCAACACTTTAAGACCTCCCATTCTACTAATCGACAATGCAAATCCCCTTCGAAATTGCTCCAAACTCTTTGCGTATTCATCGACTAGTTCACCTGTATCACCTCCATAAGATAATTGTTGATCAACTCTAAGAAGTGATTCATGAGCAAGAACCTTAGTGTAGAATTTGTTACTGAATGTATAGTTAGAACCATATTCTTCTGTGAAATAAACAGGTGAATCATTTTTGCTGTTTTTAGGGCATTGGTCCCTTAGCTTTACTAACACAGATCTCTTCATGCTGGGGTCTGGTTTTCCGGTACCTTTGAAATCGTAAAGGCGGTCGTAGAAGGAGCTGCAATGTGATTGTCCCATTGTATGTGCCCCTGAAATAGGAACCAAATGGCCGGCGTTTAGAACAATAACAACGTATCCAGTATAATCTAGGGTCTGGGGAGAGTTAGTGTGTAATTATTTATTTTTTAAAATGTCGTTAAAGAAGATGAAAAAGGACGTTGAGGAAACGACAACAACAACTATATAAAAGTGGATCTTGGGTCTGACTCGACCCCAAAAGCTAGTTCAAGAGGTGAGGATTGTCCAAGACATACGAAGAGACCAAGTGCCCAATCCCTGAGTAGGAGGCTCAACACACCCTCGTATGTCTAACCTAAGTCTAGACCTGTCAACTAAAGCGTGGACAATATATGGAAGCCCAACATTAGTGAAACGTGGAATTAAGAGCGTGGGCAATATAATGGAAGCCCAACATTAGTGAAACGTGGAATTAAGAGCGTGGACAATATAATGGAAGCCCAACATTAGTGAAACATGAAATTAAGATAGGTTCATCTCTGATATAATGTAAATAAATGAATCTTGAATCTAACTTCCCAAAAAGCTAGTTCAAGAGTTGAGGATTTTCCAATGCATATAAAGAGACCAGGTCCTGATCGCCTAGGTGATGTGGGAAACTCAAAACAACTACTCCTCAATTCTAAGTAGGTGACATCCACAGTATTGTAAATACTCTATTCGAGTCTATAAAAAAGACAACCAAGAAAGAAGAATTATTCTAAGTTGTGTCAAAAAGGTTATGTTAATATAACGGTTGATTTCTCAGAACGTCATATTTTTTTCTTGATTCTAGATACTTACAACTATTAGTTGAATGATCATATAATAAGCAGTTAAAATGACAGAAAATTATATAAGTCATATATTTGTATACCTAAAAGTGTGACAAAGTCTTGAACATCAAGATTTTTGGATTCAAAGTAAGCAAGTCCTTCCTCCCAAGACATTGAAGGTGAAGGATAATCAATCCATTCAGCTTTTGATTCTACTCCATCCCTTCTTCCCAAGAACACTGGATAAGATGGTGCACCTGCCTGTTTTACATATTTTTTTTCGAAATTAGTTAATATAAATCGCGATAAATTAAATAAATAAAGCGCGATAGAAAGAGATAAATTAGTTACATAATGGACGGCATCCCTAACAGCAAGATTGAGAATATCAGCGCAAGAAACGACTCTAGGACATCGAATTTCAAGCACTTTTTTTATTTTATCGATCAATAAGTATCCATCAATCCTTGCGTTTTTCGATGAATTTCTCTCTGTGTTTGGACCCGTTAGCAGAACTGATGCATCGCAACCCTGGACAACAATAGTAATGAAATAAGTAGACATGAATAAATAGCACGAATTAATTAGTTACTGCTTGAGTTGATATCTCAGATGGTCATTCAACTAATAGTTATATTATCAGAAAAGAATTTTCATTGTATACTCTATATGAGGATTTAGTATATATAACTCATATTTACTGACAGAGTAATGAATTTCGAACCTGTGGAAGATTAATTACGTCATTTTTCAAGTTACTTTCAATTACAGTCAGACCTCTTTATAATAATCATATTTTGTAATAATATTTCACTATAACAATCATATTTTTCGTGGAATCGATGTTTCATACTATATGTTACACTATAGGTTATCTTACAATAAAAAAATATAAAAAAAAATGATATTGTTATCGAGAGATCTGACAATATTATGATAGTTAGGATCTCTATATAAACACACTCTGCTCAAATTCAATGCGAAGAAATCTTACCATTAATTGTAACCCTCGGGGGGTGGCGAGGGTTGGGATGGTCAAGGGGAAGGGGGTGAGAGTATTGGGGAAGAGATAATAAACTTGTAATGTCACTTATGTAACTTGTTTTTTTTTCTATTTTGATGAAAAAAATTATTTTTTCATCTTTAAGGAACTTGTTAATCTAGAAAAAATATTTGACCAATTAAATATGAAAAACATTTTCTGAAAAAGTAGCAAACACACCCTTTATATTACAATGTCTAATATTTCCCCTATTTTAATTAATTGGTTGCTTAATTAAAGCTATCTGTCTTTAAGACTCTGCCCAAGATACTTTTCTAAGAGCTGAATAGAGATACATTTCCTCTGTTCCATTTTAAGTAAAGGTGTTATTGTTTGGGGAATCCAATAATATTAATTTTAATTATAATTTTATCATAAAAAATCAAAATATTTTGAATTATTAGTTTCGTTTGTAGTACTTCCTCTAGTGCATAGTAAGTGAATTATTGAGAATTTTTGTTTAAAATAAGTGAATCTTTTCAAAGTTGATAAGAATTATTAAGACTCTTTTTTTCATATTAATCCTTTTTTTAAATAAAGTTCTTAACTACTTTACATTTTTTAGGAGAATAATTTGAAAATAATCAAAAGGATAATACATTAAAACCTCACTAAATTAATACTCGGTGAAACTTATCTACACAATGGACATTTAATCAGAACATGCATAATTTTTTTCAAATTATTAAGATAAAAATGTCTAATAAAAATACTTTATTATCTTTTCATATATTCAATCAAAACAAATTATAATTTGAATATATACATCTAAAAGTTTACTGATAGATTTTAGAGAACCGATATATTAAGTCATATTTTTTATATTTATAATTGAAAGTAACTTTAGTTCACTAACTTGAGTTGTATAACACCTCAATAAATTTTTTTACAGTGCTAGTAAAAATTATAACAACATATTATTTTCATTATGAATAATTATAAGATTCAAATATGAATATAAGATATATGTAGTAAAATTTTAAATGATTAACATTCATACTTTTATCGAGTCCAAGAAAAATATGACATAACGTGATAACCATTAATTCCAAGAGTTGATAATTAATTTTTGTGCTAAAAAAATATATCTCTAAGATAATATTTTCTTCCGGTCTTGACTTGGGGCCAATGGAAAAAATCATTTATTTCGATAAGATAATAAGATAATATATTTTCAGAAGAACCCTATATAAATATATGGTCCCATTAATATTATAAATTAATAATTCTTTAAAAGTACAAATACATCTAAGACGATTTAGTGAAATGTGATTCTATTGTGTTTTATATTTTGTTAAATTTTAAACCTCATCTTTAACTTTTCTAATTATTGCATTCAAAAGATTAGGTGTTGTCTTTTCGAACTACACCATCATATTGTGAAGAGTTTTAGATACGATAAATGTTTTCTTACGTATAACTGGTTCTAAATGTATTGTATCATCTACAATTTCATCGTCAACATTGTTTTTTATGGCATCCACAATTTTTCTTCTAAGATCTGGACCACTGAATATGTATCATTTTCACTTGGATAATTCAATAGGTTATTGACGTCCATTTTATCACGCTAACCGAGATCATTAATTAGTCATGACATCAAGTTCATAAATGACATTTTCACAACTGGGTGGGTTCATTCAAATTCTTTGAGATTTCATCCTCCAAATATATTTTGTAGTGTCGAAAATAATTTGTTGTATTTTGCTGAAAATTTGTCGTCCAAGCCGGGATTGCCAAATTCATAACATCCAAAACATTATTTTTTCCTGGATCGATTTCATATCCACTTCATAGCTTTCTAATATCCTAAGATAAAACCTATTCCGATAATACATCTTGAAAGTTTTTATTATCTGAGCATCATAAGGTTGAATCTCAAAACACTCTATAAATTAATAATTATTAATTTATCGATTAAATAATACCTCTATAAAATAATAATATTTCACGGTCCGAACTATATTAATTTAGTGAGGTTTTACTGTAATAAAAAGTAGTACTTGATTTATGTCATTACATATTTCTCTGAAAAGGTGTGTCATACCCCCCACATAAATTCACATAATATAAACTAGAGAGGGTACTTTTTAATGTAATTTTCATATATGTATATTTTTAAATATTTTAACACTCGTACTTCCAACTTATTCGCATAAATTAAAACAAAAGAATTAATATAATTTACTTATATTCTTGGACACCACAATTGATGTAGTTTAGATCCAACGTAACCTCAGAATTCAAAGAAACCCCATTTGTTTATAATCACATATAATTTACTCATATTCATAAACAAAATTATTTATTTTTGAGGATTTAGTGTAAATTGTATTCACAAAATTTGTACCTGATCAGTGTAGTTAAACCTACTATAGAAGATTGATTGTGTTATTTTTCAGATTATTAATTCCACTTATAGAATTTTTTTTAAAAATATTCATTATTATGGAATTTATTTCTAGGAATTATCTTCTCAAGCGTGTGTAACAAACTTAGATCCTGTTTAGATTGACTTATTTTAAATACTTTTAAATTAAAATAACTTTTAAAAGACTTTTGAAGTATTAAGCACTTTATATTAAACTAAAACGATAAATACAAGCTAAAAATTATAAATTATAAATTATAACTTATGACTTCTGACTTATAAGTAAAAATATAGTCAAATACCAATCCAAACAAGCTCTTAGTAGTGTATTTATATTTTTTTCTTTAAAGAGGAGACACATCATTTTTATAGGCTTAGATCTCTAGATCATTGTCTAATATGTCCTCTATTTTAGTGTGTATTAAACTTAGTTGCTTATGGTTAAAGCTATATCTCAATTTACGAAGCTACCCAAGATTCTTTCCTAAGGTCTCCATAGAGATATTATATGAAGGATATATATGGTTTGGCTTATAACCAGTTTATCAATATGATCGAAATATATATAATATACTATACAATATCAGTGTATGTGTTGTATATAATATATGTGTATATAGTATAAAGTATACACTACTTATATATATTTTATGAACTAGTTGATCGAAGTCTGTAGAGTCGTAATCATCCCATATAGTAATTCGGGGAGTAATATTATTTACTCATATTCATGTACACCACAAAAAAATTGATCTAGTTTGGATCGCAGCCTAGAAATTCACAGAAATATTATCATGTGTTTTCATCGTATTTCTTCATCTACAAATTCCTAGAGATGAGACTCCACCCCACCCCCTTCTATTAGTGATATAATCACATATTAAAGGATTTAAAATTTACCTAAGAAAAAAATTTGTAATTCAACCTTTGTATTGAGTTTTCATTAATCTTAAAAGGGAAAAAGGACAAATATACCTCCGAACTATCGTAAATGGTATGCAGATACCCTCCGTCATACTTTTGGGACATTAGTGCCCTTGTCGTCCAAGAACTAGAGCATATATACCCTTTATACTAACGGACATACATGTGTCATAATCTTATCCACCGACCGACATTTATTAAATATTAGATCTACGGATAAGATTGCGCCACGTGTCCCTATTTAGTCTTCTATTAGAGTGAAGGGCATATATACTCTAGTTTTTGGATGGCAGGGACACCAATGTCCCAAAAGTATGACGGAGGAGGGTATCTGTATACTATTTACGATATTTCGGGTATATTTGTCCTTTTTTCCATCTTAAAACTATAGTCTTAAAACTGAATTAGCAATATATACTAGACATTTTTCAAATAGGTTCACTTTTGCACTGTAAACCGTAAGTATGGGGAAATGGAGGATACTAGCACTATTTCCCTTATTTGTGTCTAAATAATCGTACACGTAACGTTATTTTGAGCAATTAAAAACATTATTCATTTTTTTGGTGTGGTAAATTTTATGCAAATAGCTAAAAAGTTATCAAACATGATATTATAAGTTGGGCTAGTTTTAATATATGAACGACTCCCTTAACTAGCAATAGACGACCCCTAACTATAATTATAGGGAGGGGTGGAATAATTATAGGTTAAAAATGGGACACGTGAATCTATGGTCTTTCCGTAAAATTAGATATTTTATGTATCGATATTTTTAATATTGGTTTATATTAATTGGTCGCATCCATGCTACTCTTAAATTGATGGCTAAATGGTGCACTTGATTGAGTGTTGAGTTAATTGCCTAGAGTACTATGGGGATTAATTGCACTTAATGCATTTTTCCTTCTTTTTTTTTTGTGATTCACTCATATTCTAAAAATCCTAGATTCATTATTATAGTCTGGTATATTGAAGCTAAAATAGCAATGAAATAACATGGAGGGGAGTATGTCTTGCAGCAATGATAAAATTATCTTTGTGTGATCTATGGGTCACAGAATCAACCTAAGAAAACAGTCACTAATATTCATATTAAGATAAATTGTCTACATCACACTCGACCCAGCTTTCTCAAACTCAATTGCACGCGCTTTAATATAGCAATGGAGTAATACAAAAATAACAATATTCATTCGTTAATACTAAAAATTGTTCAGAAAAAAAGAGAGAGATAAAGAGACATACATTAACCATGCAATCAGCATAGAGTAACTTGAGGATTTTAGCAGTAATAGTCTTATCTTTGTCCCAATAGAGCTTCACTTGATGTTGAACAAATGGTTCCACATTGGCACATGTATTTAGCTTCTTATAGTAATGTCTCACCAATGGTTTATCCTCCGGTGGCAAAAACACCGCGGCGTTTGCATAACCTGAATTCAAGCTCACTGCAGCAAAACTTATCAATATCGGAAGAAGAAGAAGAAGAATCCCTGAGTATTTCTCCATTTTTATAAAATGTTTGATCTTCTTCTTCTTCGTCTTCTCCTTGCAATAATATTGAATGAGCTTGAATATGATACAGGTTACTGTGTTATTGCGTCTAGACAAAGCTATATATAGAGTTAAAACAAAGGCTTAAAGGTTCATGGCACGTATACGATTGATGAAAGTCGTTGGAAATTCAAGAAAATAATATTATTCGTTGATCGATGCACATTTATTTAATAAGATATAATACTATATGTATAGTTATTTTCTAGGCACTTTTGTGAGTTTTAAGGAACGTGTATGATGGAAGTTGGAACTTCACGTGAATCAAAACTTAAGGGCTTTCTACTCCGATTCCTCCATTCATCATTACTTGTCCAGTATATAATCTACTTGGTACGTATATCACAAAGTAAATTTTTTTTATAATTTTACTATATCATAAATTCAATGTTTCGAAAATATATTGGGAAAGTGATTGTAGTTAAAAAATAATACGTAAGTGTTAATTTGGAGACCAACATGGGTTGTGGTGCACTGGTGGGAGTGCTTCACCCTTAATCAGATGTTTCGGGTTCGAGCCCTGGGTATGGAGAAAATCATGTTGGGAGCCCATCCCTGAATGGGCTCTGCAATGCGCGATCCAATGGGAAGCAAAAAAAAAAAGTGTTAATTTGGAGATAATTATTATCTCTTGATTTAATCTAAATTGGTGGACAAATAAAAATGAACACCTATTTTCAGTATAGTGGACAGAACGTTTTGTAGTAAGCTAGCATGCAAACATTTGGTGCAAGTTTACGCGTAGATTTGATGTTACTCATCACCCCCATATATTCAAACATATATAAGAATATTTCCTTTCAAAGTAATAAAGAAGGTCAGTACTTTAATTTGATGAATAATGTACATATTTTTCTATTTAAAAAAAAAAAAAAACTGAAAAGCTGAAGCCACCTCTCCGTGTGTTTAGAATTTTTTTTTGAAAATTTATAAAAACAAAATGCTAAAACCCCAAATACCCCAACCACTCCCCATGTAGCTCAACAAAAAATGGATAAAAGAAAATATGGAATTAATTATAGAATTTGTTAGTAATCCCAAGCTAATTCATAACGAAATAGCTCCTAGCTAATTGTATTTTTTTGCAATCGTAGTTAAATAAAATTAAATATGAATTTTTTGTTATTCAACTATAAATATTTATCTATCGCTAATTTTTTATTTTCTAATAATAACCTTTAAGGAAAAAACATAGTGGAATGCATGCAAGAAAAATTCTTGCATGCGTGTAATTGTTGAATTTGGCTCCCCTCAAGTATCTCATCTTTTCATTTCTTCCGATTCTACCTTGAATACTTTACACGTGTCCGTTCACTCATGATTTAATGGATCAGATTTATTTGACGTTTAACCAAATTTGGTCCATTAAATCATAAGTGAAGGGACATGTGTTATGTATTTAGGGTAGAACGAGATGAATTATTAGAGGGAAGCCAAATTCGAAATGATTTTTTTTTTTTAACTTTAAAAAAATAAAAAATGGGGACAACTAGTACTCCTAATTTCCTTTTGGAGGCTATGACTTTTCTTCTTGTGGTCGTCAAGCTGTCTATGTGAATGTCAAAGTTGAGTTTTAATTTCCCTTTTTCTTTACTTTGCTTAAGGATTCATGATTTAATTTTTTTTTTCATTATTTGATGTTTGACCTTGACATTTATATAGTACTATTAATAATTTGCAATAAGATTATTATTATTAGAAATAGAGATAAATAAGTTGCTGGAGCTCTTAAATTATTACTTTCTTCGTTTCAATTTGTTTGTATCACTTTTTTTTTTTAGTCAGTTTGAAGAAGAGTATTTTTTTTTTGACAACTATTTAATTCTAATTTTTCATATGATATATTTAAGACGAGAAGAATTAAAAGCATTTAGATACATTCTACATATCTTTAGTTTAAAACAATATGATTCAAAAACGTTTTTTACTTTCTTAAACTCTATATCAAGTCAAAATTAAACAAATAAAATTGAAAAGGCTAGACTGTATAAGGTAATTTCACCTTGTTTATGGTATTTAATTCAACATTGTTTTTTTTCAAAAGAAAACTATAATATTATTAACTACTAGAAGATTTTATTGTATTAGTACTCCATCCATTTTAATTTATTTGTTATATTTTCTTTTTTTAGTTTGTTTAATAAAAAATATCTCTTTTTTTTTTTGACAACTCTTTAAAATGCCCGGAACTATATAAAAAGTCTAAATATAACCTTCATTCATCATTTTAAAATTACTCTTTACCCCAGAGTATTATATTTTTAGCTCATCTATGTTCTTTGATCACTAGTGGTTAGTACTGATTTTTTTTATTTTTTTTAAAAAGTTATTCAAAATTCATGTGGCATTATTGCTGATCCAATTTTATAATCTGACCTCAATTAAATAAATGCACTCACCTAATTTTATGAAGAGTGCAGTTTTATACTTTTGTATCTAACTTAAGCATAATATATACTAGTATTTGCTATGGTTATTTAAAAATAAATAAAAAATTGGGGGTGGGGAAATGGAGGAGATGATTATAATAAGGGGAATCGAGCCCTCACCAACAAGGTGAGAGTTCAAATAATAAATCAACTAAGCTACTAAAATTTCGGTTATAATTATTATACCCTCACCGTAAAAAATTTTATTGAAATAAAGTCCACAATATAATATCTTGCTCTATAAAGGGACATTCAAAAAGTATGTTTTCCTAAATTCAAGCCAAAATATTCTCATCCACTTGGCCACTAGTAGTAACAATTCTATAAGGATTAAGTTAAAACAGCTAATTAGCTTGTGAAGAGTGATTAAGTACTCATGAAGCATAATGCACAAATTAAAGAATTTAAGTAAATAAAGCAACATATAGATGACTTGACCGACCACGGATTAGCATACAAATTTTGTTTTAAGAAATTAGGAAAGAAATTATTCGTTTTAAAAAAAAGTTCAGCTAAATTACGAGAGGTTTAGAGGATATGTGGATTGAATCGATTGAGATAACAAAATATATAAACAAGAAAAGCTATAAATAAAAGAGAAGTTAAGACAAATTGAATAAATTCAAATATAAAGTAGAAAAACCCCTAACAAGGACGCTAATTACATCTTATCCCGAAAGTTTTCCAAATTACATAAGTTATGTATGAGACACATAGGTTATGTATCAGATACATAACTATAAACCAGATTCATACTTATTTAGGTTTGAAATAATTGGGGTTATATATCAACAATAACATTTGTACCAGATACATTGTATACAAACAAAGTTGTAATGTATCTAATAGATGTGGAGTGATGTATCTGGATGTTAAGAGAGAGAAGGAAAAAGGAGCTTTTTGTAAGTAATTCAAATAGTAGGAATTTTTAGAGATATGTTATCTTAAGTCGTGTAATTTTCCGTAAATTTAATTAGATGAAGCGAATGTTGAAGGTGCAAGAGGGGGTGAATTACTCTCTTTTTAGTTTTTCTTCTTTAAATAGTCGACTTGTGAGAATCACTAGTTGACTATTAGATCAAGAAATAAATAGTGAAAATGAAAGTGCAGAAAATAAGATTGACAAAAGATGTTTTTATACTGGTTGGGATTCAATGTGGATCTTATGTCCAGTCCCCTTGGATTGCAAGGATGTTCTCTTCTAGTTTAAATCTTTGAATGAGTACAAGTTTAGAGTATAGTTCCTATGTCTACACTCAATCTTTTTTTTTTCTTTTGATACACAGCGTTACCAACAATATTTTTCTTTCCTCTCTGTTTGTTTACACAGTAAAACTAAGTAGTACAATGCTTGTTAAAAGTAGAGTAGAGAATGTGTGAAGATTCAGACTCAATGTATATTTGAATCCTTAGCTTTCTTCGAGCTTTTATAGAGAGTAGTCAAGACTTGAATCTTCTTTTTGTGAAGAGATAGAAACCCAAGAGAATTGATCCTTGGAAAGAGGTAATTGGGAATCCTTCTTTCCAAGAATAAAGCAAAGGCTAATCTTCAGCTTCCTTTTCGTAATCTTCAGCTTTCCTTTGAGTAATATGAATCTCTGATTTTATTCCTTGATGATTGTATATCCTTTCTTGAAATTTGATTGAGGCCAGTCGTTTTTATAGTCATTACAGATCCATTAGGTTAAGATCTTGTAGCCATTTTAGTTCCCTTGAATAGAATCCTGATTGCCGTGTCTACAGGATTTGATTCCCACTGATTATGCCTCATGTTTGGTCCTGCTTGATTCTTATCTTTTTGATATCCTGTAGGGATCAATAATTGTTCATCATTAAATTAATTCTTGCACTAACAATCTCTCCCTTTTTTATGATGACAATATATAGTAGTGATACTTCCCTGTTTCGATAGTTGACTGGTAGAGCTGACTGAGACTTCATTAACTCCCCCTGAATGGTATGACTATTTTCTCCCCCTGAATTAATTGTGTCTCATAGTAGTGATTGCTTGTGGCTTTTAAGAGACAGTTATGGAATAGCAGGGCAACAATCATAATAGAAAAAATATAAGAGCATATAATAAACACATAACAGATTCATGAGCATATAATAGTTCAATACAATAATAGCAACACATAGTAGATTCATTCTCCCCTTTTGGCATCAGCAAAAAGGAAAGAAGAAAGTATCCAAAAAACACAAAACAACAGTTTTAAAGAGAGGGCAACACAACCCATTACAAAACCAACAGAGTATCATAAACACAAATTCAGCGAGGGCACAAGAAGTAGGTAAGCGTGTTGACAATGGCAATGTACATCTCCTCGAACCTGGAGGAAAGAGAGGTAGAATTGGCTTTAGAGCCTGCCTGGACCTTAGTGAAAATCTTAATAGCCTCTTTGACAATTCGATCGAGCCTTAGATGAATGTGAGCCACATCTGCACCAGTCTCCTTTGTGACATGCTTAACAACATCTATCTTGAAGTGAGCAGCAAGAAGTAGATCTTTGAGGGAGTCCACATGTTCTCTCATATCAGTGGTCACGCCTCGATCCTACACCCTAGACATGACCGGCACTCGAGAACCATCGTTGGTCCCCAAGAGAATCCTTGGCCTGGATGACAACTTAACAAAAGAAGAAATAAATATGAAGCCCTCCGAAAAGTAAGGAGGCTCACCAAAGCTAGCTGGAGTACAAATGGTATCAACGAAGCGCCTGCCAATGACCCTGAACAATTGTATCTGCATCATAACAAGATGCAAGTCGAATGACATCACTATATTGAATGTACGAGCATGCAAGGGGAACTGAAAGCATATGTAACTGAACTGACAAGACTGAAAGAGTACTCATCTCGACTCAACTCAATACAAAGCAATAACAAAAGATAAAATGTTTAAAGCTTCATAATAAACAGATACTAACTCAAGTATGTATATAAAAGTACAATAGTTTACTCTTTATTCTTATTTGGGAGATTCTCTAACCGACAACCATCACTATAAGTTATGTGATGATACAACGTCTTGACCACATTACCAGAACTGTCGTATACCTTGTCGGGGTATAGAACACCTCAACTAAGTGGATCCACTAAGCTATGCTTAAAAGTAATAAGGAATCGTCTAAAAAATACAATCCTTTACCCATGTTAACTACATGGTTTAAGAGGAATGTGAGTTGCCTGAACTCATCCACATATCGGTGCTCAATACTACTCCTAATAAATATATATACTCATACTCAATGTTTAAAACATTCTCTTTCTCAATTTAAGGTAATTACTCAAAAGATCCTCTTAAAAAAGGTAATGCTCTAAAATATCTCTAAACTCATAAACCCATTTAGAAATCAAAGTTTCTCTTTTTCAATATAAAAGTGTTACATTCGGGAATACTTAGTTTTCTTATATTTTTCTCAATTATGAATACGACTCTTCTCATTTCTCATATTTTCTTTCTCATTACTTTAGTTTAAAACCATTGTTGGTTACAAAAGATCCTCAAAATAACTCAAATAGACTTCTTGAACTTTCCTCTTAAACTCACTTTAGTTTTGAATGTAAATTAAGACATGTGATTAGAACATGTAGGAATTCTCAAGGGTGAATGAAGCCTTTAGGAGCTAATACAAAGAATGAAACGTAGTCACAACTCAAAGGAACACGTTCAGAATGAAACACAGAAGGAAAAGGCCAAGCGAACCCTAGTGCACTGTTGGCGCGGGGCGCCAAGCACTAAACTTCCGACAGAAGTTTGGGGCGCACTGCTGGCGCGAGGAACCAGGCCCCAAAATACTGAATGCCAGGTTTGGCGCCTTCTTGGCGCACCGTCCGACACCTCTGCCCAGAAATTCGATGAATTTTAAAGCTCAAATTAGGATCCCAACTAGTTTAGAATGGGGAAATTTCTCCTATACTCTTCTTGATTCTCAAACCCAACACGAATACATGAAGAATTCCATACAATCACTTTGGGAATATAAATTTTACCAAAGATCCACAACATAAGAGAATTCACAACCTCCATTGTTAAAGAATTGAATTAAATTAAGAACTAAGCAAGAATATTTTAGATACAACGATTTCGTGGATAAATTAGATGTATGGCGTGAGGAAGAACAAGTTCAACACTGTGAGAAACTTTACATACCTGGAAAGAACAATGTTCTTGGTGAAAATCGAAGGGATCTTAACGAACACTTGAAACCTACCTTTTTCTCCTCTTGGAACCTTTCTCTAATTTCTGTAAGTGCTAAAGAACGTGAAAATGTTGTTTAGCATCTAATTAGACCCTTAATTGGGTGAAGAAAATGTGGCTAGGCTTAGTAGAAATTGGAAACGACCAAACTACCCTTCTAAAAATGATTGAGATGCATGTAAGAGAGAGGCTTTACTAAAACTGACATAAATTTTTACTCTAAGCTCGGAATTAAGCAAACTTGGTGGTATCGAAAAGAGGACTCTGTTTGCATCCCTACTTTATTCAAATAGGGCGAAACGTCGCGGTGGCTCAAAAATAATGAATTAAGTCGATTTTAAAAGAATTTCAAGAATAAAAAGAGTTTTAAAGGAGTCGCCACCTAATTTTAGGAAAAACTAGGAAACCAATTAAAAAATATCTACAAAACCAATAGATTCTAGGTAAGGGTTCAAGTTATTCCGAAGGGAAGGTGTTAGGCATCCTTCGAAATCCACAACTGTGGGTCCCGACTGAATTCATTTTTTTCAAATTGAGGAGGAGATAAAAATAAATATACAAGTAAAACAAACATG